>JAWMRD010000271.1:0-17157 GCA_035584875.1 Syndactyla subalaris | reverse complement strand
GGAATGAAGTCCTTGGGTTTTGCCTTTGCTCATGTGACTTTTGCTTTCCCTGTTAAACTGTTTGTATCTCAACCCATGAGTGTCCTCACTTTTACCCTCCCACCTCTCTCCCATCCCACCCTTGGGCAGTGAGAGAGTAGTTGTGGGGCTGAGTTATATCTGGGGTTAAACCACCACAATCATTGTCTGCACCAAGGAACTGACAAAGGAAATTTTAAATAACCTCAAAAGAGTCCTCACTGCCCTTCCTGTCCAGGGGATCCTCCTGAGATACATCCTTTTTCCACAGATTCAACCTACTTGCTTTTAGTCTTCTCCCGAGTCTATATTTTCAGTCTCAGAGATTTCAAATGTGAATATTGTTAATAAAAACTAGATTTATTGTGTTCTGTAATGGAAAAAATATTAAGTGTCAGAATACAGAAAGAAAACACTGCATTTTCCAGCCTGTCTTTCCTAATGAAGTTCCTCATAAAAACTGCAAAGCAAGGATATTTTTAATATGTGCCAACTGCATTACAGATCTATGACCGTTCTGATGGTCGAGCAATATTTTACATCAGTTTTACAGTATTTAATGAAGTATTTGGAACCGCTCTGAAATCTGTAGTCAACGGGACAAACGAAATGGCCTAAGGAGGAGCAGTCAGACTAGTCATAGTCCGGCCAGGGCAGGGGTGGAGTCACCAACCCTGGAGGGGTTTAAGAAACATGTGGATGTGGCACTTGAGGACCTGGGTTAGCGGTTGGACTTGAGGATCTCCTTTTCCAAATTAAAAGATTCTAAGAAAAAGAATTCCTTGCCTTCTGCCCCTCTGGTCTTTCCAACAACCTCAGCATTTTTCTCCCTTCAACCTTCTACTCCAGCTGTGGTTTTCAGAGGAGGATGGAAAAAGTGGTTTGTTTTTTCTGATGACAAGATACCTCTTTGGCATCTGCACTAATCCATGGCCAGGGCTCATCTTCCAGAGCACTTTTGGCTTTAGGAACTGAGCAGACCCCAAAGGGAGGAGGAAAACAGACAAAAAGCTGCTGATGAGAATGGAAATACTTTCAGCACAAAGCCGCTCGTTTATCACCCTCCTGCCCCCTCTGGCATTTTCTGTTCACAAGTCGCAGCCCAGAGGGAAACCCTTGAGCAAATGTCCTGTGGCTGCTGCCAGGGTGGGCAAGCAAAGCTGGGCAGGTGCCTGGGCAGGGGGGCAGGAACCAACCCTTTGCTCAGCAAAGCCTTTTCCCGTGAGTTTAGACAGAGAGGGTGACAAATGCAGCCCAGGGAACGGGGGAGGTGATGCCCTCAGTCCCATCCTGAGGCAGGACCATCCTGCCCAGCCAGGACTCAGAGGTGATGAGCACAGGAATATTTAGCCTAATAGATCATTAAATCCCAGCTGTCTTTCATGTACACCAGCCAATAACTAATTACTTTATGGTTCTGTGCTGTGAATATCCTGCTTGCAGAGTGTTTCTGCACCTGGCTGACAATCCCCAGGCACACTGACCCCTAAAAATTGGCTGGTGCAAGGGGCAAAGCAGACAGACCCGAGAGTTAAGCCACTGGTAGAGTCAGCATGTCAGTCATGAAAGGGGCTGGAAATGCCACATTAAAGGCTTTCCCAACCCCTTCATTTGATATTCATTATGTCAGGTTTTTGTTCTCCCATTCCAACCTATTTTTCAACTGTAATCCTGTGACTCATTCATTGAACAGGATGCTCAGGGAATAAGGCAGCTATTCAAGAGTTATTTTAATCCTCATTAAGTGGTGAATGGCCCTGTTCTTTAGGATCCCACGCTATCCAAACCCTGCACTGATTAGGGAACTGTTATTTTCCATGAAGGCTTTCCTTTAGCACCCCTCAGCCTCACAGACATCCTCCAGACTCCCATCCCCACGTTTAACCTGAGCCCCAGAGCAGGTTTCACTGAGCCCCAGAGCAGGTGTACCTGCACCTGCAAGGCTTTAGTCCTTTTGAGGAACAGCCCTGGAAAACTCAGGTCAGATTTTTCGTATCACGCAGGGGATTTTTAATAGGATTTTGCAAGCATAAATCAGCTGCTAATTAATCAGCCCCCTTTAGTGGGGGAGGTAAGGCAGGTGTGACTGTTCCTGGTTCACATGTGGGGAATACAATGAAGGCAGGTGGAATCACTTCCCAGGAGCTGCACAGCAACTGGAGGAGGGCTGGGAATGCTCCCCCAGGCCAGCTCAGCTCCAGGGTTATTACTCTCCATCACCAGCCACAGCAGGGAGGGCACAGCCTGCCTGGTCAGGAGAAGGGGCTGGAGCAGCAGGAGAGGCTGAGGGAGCTGGGGGGGGCTCAGCCTGGGGAAAAGGAGGCTCAGGGGGGACCTTCTGGCTCTGCAACTCCATGACAGGAGTCAGGGGGGGTGTCTGGCTCTGCTGCCAGGGAACAGGGACAGGAGAAGAGGGAACAGCCTCAGGCTGGGCCAGGGCAGGGGCAGGCTGGATATTATGGAAAATGGCTTCACAGAAATGGTGGTCAGGCACTAGAACAGGCTGCCCAGGGAAGGGGTGGAGTCTCCATCCCTGGAATGGTTCAAAAAATGTGTGGATGTGACACTTGAGGACATGGTTTAGTGATGAACCTGGTGGTGCTGCTGATGGTTGGACTTGATGATCTTAGAAGCCTTTTCCAAATTTATTAATTCCAGAATTCTGTGATTTTATGACTGTGAAAGCTCGTTGGAGCTCAACACTTTGGAAAATCCTGCTTCAGGTGTTTCAGACTTGGGGAGCAAGAAACCAAAGTGACTTTGGAAGGCTCTGATTGACTCAGCTCCTGCAGGGCTGTCCCCCCAGGCATCATCCACAGCAGACCCCCCCGAGGTGCAGCAGAGCCCTGCCCTCCCACCTGCCCCTCTGGTGCCCTCCTGGCAGCCCCTGGGTGCACCCACAGCTGTCTGGGGTTGTGTTTTGCTGGCACAGCACGGTCGGGCTGCTGTTTCCACACCTGGAGACTCCTCAGTGGGATTTGCACTGCAGGAGCTCCCTGGCAGTGCCAGCAGAGAAGTTGATGTTCACCTGGGCACCAGTCAAGTGTTCCTGGAGCTGTCACTGGGTGCCTCGTGCTTCTCATGCCTTGGGACTGCTCCAAGCCCCTTTGCTGCTCTGTCCAGGCTCAAGGCAGATCTTTTCTTTGTAATTAAAGGGGGTGTGAGTGAATATTTCACAGGAAACGTCATCATTTTGTTTTTCCAGTTTGTGTTGTGTTCACTACTTATTTTAAAGCTATGGAAAAGGAAGGCTTAAATGGACTGTAAGAAATTAAGAAGGAGGTGAATCATAGAACAGGCTGAGCTGGAAGAAACCCACAGAAATCATCGAGTCCAACTCCAGACCCTGCCCAGGACACCCCAGCAATCCCACCCTGTCCCTCAGAGCATCATCCAAATCCTCCTGGAGCTCTGGCAGCCTTGGGGCTGTGCCCACTGCCCTGGGGAGCCTGCTCAGTGCCCACCACCCTCTGGGGGAAGAGCCTTTCCCTGAGATCCACCCTAAGCCTGCCCCGACACAACTTCACAATGTCCAGCTGCAGGTGGAAAACTCTTAGCTGGAAAGGGCACTGATGTTCTGGGGGATATGTCTGACCACCTCAGGAAATCACCATGGCTCGCTGAGCTGTGCTAAAAATTGGGTGGCAAATAATCCTTTTTCCCTCAAAGATCTGAGTAGAAGTGGGTGGAGTGAGGAGGACGTTCTCGTACAACAGGGCTCCAGGTTCACTCACAGAAATCTGTCTCCTGCGCTGAAAGCCTGCGCAAACTCACACAACTCATTCACAGTGGATTCTCCTCCTCCCACACCCCCCTTATACCCACGATGGAACAGCAAACCAGGCCCACTCACGAGCTCCCTACACACCAACATATGTCTCCTTCACAGCACATTCCTGGAGCTCCTCCCTGACTCTTCCCAAGTGCCAAACTGCCAGGGAAGAGCTTGGCATGAGGGAAATACAACTTGTGTTTTCAGGCAACTGCAGCTAAAAAGGGCACTTACAGAAAAACAAAGCCATGAGAAAAAAATATTTCCCCATCTTGGCTGAAATGGTGTTTTTAAGAACAGCAACACCCCGTGAAGATAAAGGTCACCCAGAGCTTCAGATCTCTCTCTCCAAGGAAACTGATACTCCTGGGGCACCTTTGGAAAAGCTGTTTGCTTGGTAAGAAATGGTTTTTCCTCCACATGGACAGTGGACTCCGAGGTGTAGCAAAAGGGCAGCTTTTCCCACCTTTCCTAGAGTCTGGCTCAGCAGCAGGAGGGTCTGGAACAGAGACACAGCCTGGGAATTCCTCCCAGGAATGGCTCTGCCGTGGAGAGCAGTAACCAGAGGGACCCTCACTGCCTCAAATGGAATGTTGGGGCTCGAGTTTGAGCTGAATTTAACATCTCCCCATAGCAACAAATACAACTTCGTCTTGTATTTGCTCTGATTTTCTTTGATTTTAATTAACAAATTGCTGCCTTTTCTCACATGTTCCAGCATAAATCAGGAGGGAAAAAACAATGGTGAAAGGACTAGAAAAAATCCAGATGAAGAAGCAGAACAAGGACTTTCTGGGAGAGAGAATTCTGCAGGGCTGGTGGCAAATCTCAGGGGACAAACGTAGCTGGTGTTGACAGTCAGTGCCTGGGATCCCTCCTGTGTTTGAGAACTTCACACTGACTTTGGAAACACAAAGTAATTGGATAAATATGGACTGGTTTGCTCCAAAATCAAACAGCTGAGCAGGCTGCATGACTAACATTAGCCAGCACTGCACAAACAGCAGCTGGGGGAGCAGCCCTGCATTCCAACCTTTGGGAACACGTTTAAAATGCACAGATCACAGTGAAAACATATGGTCAGAAGGGAACAAAACGTGTCCTTTAAAGGGCATTTCTGAAGATGAGGTTGATTTGAGAAGGTATAAATAGTCTGGGTTTCTGAAGCAGGATTAGTTAAACCAATCTCTTGTGGAACACAGCCAGCTCTTGCACATTCCGAGGGGAGAGATAATTATGCAAATACTTTTGGAAGTAACACATGGTCCTTTTTAACCCTATGGTATTGGGAGGAAGGAGGAGGGAAGGGAACACAAAGTCCTTCCCCTTTTTTCGCTCTTCCATGAGAAGAACAATAAAAACTGAGGATGAAATCACTGGGAGAAGGGCTCTGCAGTGAGCCCAGTGGGGCTGGACTGGAGATCCACTTGGAGAGAAATGCAAGCCCCTGTTCGCTGCTGCCCTCAGGACACACCAGGGCCTGGCTCTCCCACTTTTTTTGTACTGAGAAGACCCAGGAATAAACAGAAAGCCCAAACCCTTGCTACACTCCATGCATAATTCCCAGGGAAAACAACCTTTGGATTCCCAGGGAACACAGTGACGCAGAATGGTCTGTCCTGTCCCCAGGGGCACCACGGGAGGGTGCCCAGAGTGCCCAGGAGGAGGGGGAGCAGAGCCCACCAGGGCTGTCCCAGCCCCTCTTCTGCCTCAGGAGTGAAGGACATGCCACATTACAAATGACATGATGATAAAGATAAGCAGACTTGACTCCTTAACTGCTTTTAAATCCCTGAGATGAGCTGAGCTGGTCAGAACATGGTGCTGATAACACCAGGGTGGTGGGTTTGATCCCTCTTGGGCCATTCACTGACGGGTTGGACTTGGTGATCCTTGTGGGTCCCTTCCCACTCAGAATAGTCTGTGCAATATTCTGTAAATCACTCTGAAGTCACAGAAATTCACTTGCTCAGCCTGTCAGCAAGACTTGGCCACCCTTGAGGTGCCTGGAGAGAGAAGCAAAGACTTTCTCTCCTTTGTGTGACACAGGAAGGAGTCTATGTGAGGCACCAGGAGCTAAAACACGCCTGGTGGGACTTTGGAAACTATTCCACCCTTTTGCTGATTCCTGGAATTTTCTTATTCCTAGGCTTGTTTGCATGTCTATCAACTGCTAAACATGGCTTTGGGCCAGTGCTTTAAAGACAATTAAGACCCAGATCCAATCTAACACTGATCATATTCTTATCTTTAAGCATATAAGGGAGTCAGTGGCACTAATCAAGCACTTAAAATGAACCATGGGCTTTATGAAGGCAAAAAGAAAGTGGCTCTGTGTTAGGGAAGAACTAAGAGCTCTATTTAAATCCAGCCCTAATCCTATCAGCAATTAAGCAGATGGTTAACTTTAAGCATCTGCTTGAGTCTGACTGAAGTCACATCACAGGGTGGCTTTCAAAACAGCAATTCTCTAGAAAGATCTGTGTGTGACAGAGTCAAAATCTTGCTTTTCACTATGAATTACCTTTGCTGTTCCTGCAGGGCTTCAATTCCACCTAAAGGGAAAAGGTGCCACCGCCTCTGAAGGAGCTGAGAACAGATGGACTAACCCTGACTACCAAAGTCAGGATTATGTTCCTTGTATGAAACACAGATTCTTGGATATTTTATGCATTCTTATTATTTCATTAAAAATAAATATTTAATTAAAAACATTTTTCCATATGTTGTCATTAGAAATTTTCTGCTTGGCCAAATCAAAACAGGCTGAAATCGCAGACCATATTTTTTTTTTTAATGTAATTTTATTTTTTTATGTTTGTAAACCTCAAAACAACTTAGATGAGGGGAAAATTGGATTACTGCCAAAGGAAAAATAAGAGTTCACCGGGTTTAAAGTCCAGCTAGTCCAGGAAACCTGCCTGGATTCCAGTGACTGAATTCCTTGGCACAGTGAAGTGCCTCTAAATAAGGAATCTGTCTGCACTGACAATGACTTACAGTATTTATCATATATTTAGGTTTGCTCATACAGGTCCTATTTGGGGAAATTTCATAGTAACTCCTGAAGTGAGATCTTTAAAATAGTCACTACTAGCTGTGGCATCCTGGTACTCTTTCCCAGGGAAAATGAGCATCCCCTAAACAGCTGCTGCTGTGTCCAGTTGTCCCAGTTTTAGCAGAACTGGAGCATTTTATCATCACTCTTTCAGCCCCAGGTTCTTGAATCCTTTAATGAGGTGGGGGTTTCATTTATCTTTTAATTTAGGGTACATTTCTGCCTCTTTTTGCTGTAAGCAAGAGGCAGAAACACCCCCTTGTAGCTTGAAGGGCTTCAAGGCAAAAGGCAAAAAAAGACATCAACATTGACTTCTTTTGAACCTGTGGGTTTTAATTCAGGCTCAGGTTTGTTCTCAGGCCTCACCTGTGGTTTCTTTGACACGTGTGGTTGGTGGTACCACAGCTCCCTGATAACCCAGGCAGTGTTCACTGCCTTTGGCCGAGGCTGGCACTGGGGCAGAGAACAGAGAACTGGGGTCACACAGTGCAGGGAAAGCAGCTCCTCTTTATGGACTCACTCACTGCCCTCCCTGGGAATGGTTACACTGAAAATCTGACCCTCAGCTGAGTTTGCTGGAACCCAGCTTTTATTTTATTTTATTTTATTTTATTTTATTTTTAATGTATTTTTATTTTATTTTATTATTTATTATTTTTATTTTATTTTATTTTATTTTATTTTTAATGTATTTTTATTTTATTTTTTATTTTTTGGTTTATTTCATTTTATTTCTGCACTGAGCTCACCAAGGCCAAGCAGAGCAGTTCTGTGGTGCTGTTTTACTGGGTGTCAGGGGGTGGTGGTACCGAAGGAGCTGCTCCTGTTGCTTCCCCAGTCCTCAGTTCCACGACTCTCCTCCCTCTCTGGTGCCTCTGTTGGTGTTTTTATGACCTTGCAGGAAATTCTCTTTGCTTTCCCCAGTAGTTTGTTTTTCTCACGGAGTTTTTGGCTGGATCAGGTCCCTGTCCCCACTGTTGATACCAAGGCAGGTGAGCAGGTGGAGGTGGGGGTGAGTGTTGAGCCTGCAGAGGAGGAGGCTCAGGGGAGACCTTCTCACTCCCTACAATACCCTGACAGGAGGTTGTAGCCACGAGGGGGTCAGACTCTCCTCCCAGGCAACCAGCAATGGGACAAGGGACACAGCATTAAGCTGTGCCAGAGGAGGTTTAGGTTGGACATTGGGAAGAAGTTCTTCACAGAAAGAATGATTGGTCATTGGAATGGGCTGCCCAGGGAGGTGATGGAGTCACCATCCATGCAGGTGTTTAAGATGAGACTGAATGTGGCACTCAGTATCATGGTCTGGGTGACAAGGTGGTGTTGGGTCCAAGGTTGGACTCAATCATCTCCAAGGTCTTTTCCAATCCAATTGATTCAGTGACTGTGATTCTATTGCTCCTTTCAGAGGTGAGGGGTGTTCACCTCGGACTGAAGGTGGGTGGTGGGCTAGGAGACTGGTTTACTTCAGGAATTCTGGTCCAACTGTGAAGCTGCTACAGGAACAAAACTTCCCTAAGCTCAGGGCCTGTGCCTTCAGAGTAAAGATCACAGAGACATCTCAGGAGGAAAGCTGAGGTTTGTCCCACCCTGTGCAGGCCCCTCTGTCCAGCACTGCCCTGATAAGAGACCAGGAAGTTCAGGGTTAAACTGAAGCAAAAGCACCTTTTATCTGGAGCATCCTCCTGGACAGACACCTGCAGTGGTATTTACCCAAGAAATGCCTCCCCTGTGCTGGGCTGGACTCCTTGCCATGTCCACTGACAGATACAGTGAGCCCACGCTGCTTCTCCTCTGAGAGCCTAAGGGATCACCAAGGCAAGCTGCAGGTGTGTGGGCATCCTTCTTCCTCCCTGCTGACTCCAAAAGGCCTCCAAAACTTGGGGGAAATCCCTTACGTGCTTTGCAGAGTGAGAAACTGGGAGGAGGAAGGGGAGAAGTTCCCCGAACAGCAAAGTTCAGGATACAATAACAGTGTACAGGACATTTTCCAACGCAGAGAAGGCATTTTTATTTCTCCCTTTTCCCTGTTCTCCTCTCCATCTGCTTCCCCCTTCAATGCTGTGCTAAGTTGCTGCCCAGATGGTGCTGACACACTGCAGTGTCTTTAGTCCAGATGCAAAGCTTGTCCCTTGAGGAAGGTGACTCCCTGTGCACCAAGAGCTGCAAAACTTCCTGGGAAGGCACTTCTGGAAAAGGGGACTTGGCTGCTGGGCAGCTGGGGAGGAGCATCCTGGTGTCACCTAAAACTCCCATCCAGGATCTGCAACCATTTGGAAAAATTCAGAAACCTTACAGCCAAATGCTTGGTGGTTACTCCAGGCAAAGAGTGGTTTGGTCAAAGATCAAACAATTGCATGTCATGAAGGCCATGAAAGTGTGAAGGTGTTCCTGGGGGAGGACATGAGGTGTGTGGGGGGAGCAGTAAGGGGAGGGGACATCTCCTTGTCACTGCCCACATTCAGTGCTGTCCAACCTCCTGGACATGCCCCAGGACAGCCAGGATGGGACTCTCCTGCCTCAGTCCTGCTCTCCAAACCGTGGGCACCATCCCCTTCTTGAGGTAGATCATACCCATGTACACACAACTGGCCACAGAACCACAGCTCCACCCGATGCACTGTCCAGTCCCTCTGCGACCTTCTCCCACCCTTTGTTCACCTGGTCCAACCCTATTCCAGAGCTTGGAAAGCTCATGCTGCCTGAGCCAGTAATTCCAGCTGCTTTCCTTGTGCAAAACCTTTGGAAATCAGAGTGCTGGCAGCCACTGTCCCTTATCCTGCACCTCCAGAAGGTTCCTGAGGGCCTCACACCTCTTGTTTTATGACACCAACATGATGCTGTCAGAAAGTGTCCTGCACCTGAGCCCGCCAATCCCTCTGCAAGGAACAGCTGAATTGGAGACAATTTTCTTCCTGCAGGTTCCTTTTCCAGGCTCTTTTCTGGAGCATTTCCCTTTGCAGAAAGATATAGTTCTCCAAAATCAGGCTGGGGAAATTCTACCAAGTGCAAGGTCTCATTTCTTGTGACCATTTTGCAGTTCCACACACGAGCTCCCCTCCCCTAAAGTACTTTTGTTTAGCACCAAATGTATTTATTCTGCTTTCTTTACCCAGATCATGTCCAGCTGCAGCTTTGAAGGTAATTCCACCTGAGAACTGCAGATCCTTGGAGAAATGCACATAAAGGGCTGAGGCTGTGGTAAATGATGCCTGCCATTCATTGTGCAAATGTGGTAAATGATGTGACAAACGACCTTTGCCATTTATCCTGGGAAAGCCAGTGCCGGGAGCAGGGATATGGTGGGGCTCTGGTGCCTGCAGGGATGGAACTCCTTTTCCTTCTCCCTCCTCCCCGCTCCCTCACACCAAGCCAGGGTGTGGGAACTGAACTAGACCAGGACACGGATCAACCAGAGCTTTTGCCAGAGCTGGGTCAGTCCCGTGTTTTGGTGTCCACGGGACTTTTGCAAAGTGGGTGGAAGGCAGGGCTGAAGCTGCCCATATTTCACGAGGCACTGAAACCCCCCGGGCTCGGAGAAGTGAGGCTGTACTGGTGGCTCTCCAAGAGCTCACCAACCCATCCCCTGATGTCATTTACTGCCAAAAATACCACATTTCAGCTGTGATTACATTTCATGACCCTTGGGCCAGCCTCTCCACACCTCTGGTGGTTTTTGTAGTGCAGATTTGTCCCAGTGCAGCTGCAGGTGCACAGCAGAGCAGTGTCCAGCTCCTCTCTGCCCTGGGACACAGCCCAGCCAGGTCCCTGCCTCCTGCTGCCTGGGGGCGTGGGGAAAGCAGGCTTGGCAGTACCAGGCGTGGCATGGACAGAAAAGTTCTTCCAAGGATTACACAGCAGTAAACATTTGGATAGAAATGTGAAGTCAGCATCTTGGAGGGAAGGGGCTGCCCCAGATCTGAGCCAACATCTGTGCCAGGCACAGGGTCTGGGCTCTGGGAGCCACTGCCCATCTGCTCAGTGGTTTCTGTGCCCGGGGTTGGTGCAGGTTTTAGCTGAGCTGCAGCCTCTGTGCCAGCCCTGCAGACTGGGCTCCCCTGGGCACTGCCAGCCCTGTTCCCTGGGGGTCCCGGGGGTCACCACTGCCACCACTGCCAGGGGCCCTGCAGCCCCTCTCACGGGGGACATTGTGGTCTCAAACTGGCCACCTGACACCCAGACCGAGGCACTGACCATGCTCAGACCAGCCCATGGCCAGACCTGACCTGGCTGTCCCTTCCTGGGACAGTCACACATTTCTCCATTGCTCTGCTGTTCCCATCCATGAAACTCTGAGCCCTTGGCAAAGCAAACCAGGGATTGCTTCCCTCAGCTCAGCCATGGGGTCAGTCCTGATGGGCTGCAGAGCACCAAACACAGATGATTTCTAGTTTCTCTCCAGACAGAGAAATTCCACATTTTCACGCTCTCTGCTGTACCCCAAAAGCCAAGAGGGTGCTCTGGCAACCTGCAGGGAGGTTCTGAGAAGGAGGCAGAGAGAGAGAGGCAGGAGCCTCTGAGAACAGCCCTCTTCTCACCACCTCCTCCCCAGGAAAAGGCACCAGGCACTGCTGTCAAAAAGAAAGCCCTGCCCTGGTAAGCAGGAGCTCAATTCTAAAGGGCCAAAGTAATTGCTTTGCCTGTTCCATCAGGGGAAGTTCATTGAAAATCTGATCTCATCTCTCCCTCCTCCTCCCAAATCTTTCCCAGGAGGGATGTTGGAGGGATATCTGCAGCCCTGACATCCAGGAATGAGTCCCTCTGTGCAGACAGGTCTCTCCAAAACACTCAGGCTGTGCCAAAGCCCCAGACTTGGTGTCCTTCCCAAGGACTTTCCCAAACAGTGCCAGGGGGCTGAGCTGAGCTGCCAGCCCTGCAGGGCAGCAGGGCCACAGCAGAGCTTCTGCCTGGAGCTGGGGGCACAGGGGAGGAGTTGCACTGTGGGTCAGGAGTTCTGAGACACACACTGCTGGGCCACAGTTCTCCCATGGAGCAGTGGTTCTTGCTCCCACTGAGTACCTAACTCATTCCCACAGGTTAACCCCACAGATGGGCTGCACTGCTGCCTGGCCCCCCCAGGCTGGAAGAAGATGATTCCCAAAGAGTGCCTGGGATCACCTCCCACTCTCTGCATCCACAGACGTTGCAGCTTCTCATTCTTGCTTAAAATGTCACTGAGTTTTCCTGCAGTTTAATATTTTGATCAGGTCTGTTTGTTCTGAAAGGCTCCAGCAGTGACTCACTGGGATTTGGGAACCTCTTGCCAGTCCCCACCTGCACACACAGAGTTAATAAAGTTCCCGGTTTTCCTCACTCCCTGCTTTTCCTGCTGCTCCCAGCTTTGCCAGGAGCTTCAGAGCTGCCAGTGCTTCCCTGGAGCTCTGCTCCCCCTGAGTTCCAGTGGCAGGAGGGAGAACATGAGGATGGGGGAACATCCCTTTGCAAACTTCCCCTGGCAAGGCAACACAATTATCAGGCAGTCAGGTCTCATTTTCCAGGAGTCCCCCTGTGCATGAAACCCGTGAGTGGCAGGGAGAGACTTGCAGGGAGAGAGCTGGAATGTCTCCAGGCACCTGGGGACATGGGAGGAGGGCACTGGGGTCCCTCAGGTGCCCAGTCCTGCCCACAGTCAGCACCAGCTTCCACAGCCAAAGGAAAGGGGCTTCTCCTTCCTCATGGCTGGTTTTAGGGACTTGGGACTATTGCTGAATTTTACACAGTTCTAAGATTTTAATATGCATTCCAATTTTGGGTGACAATTATGAACTTACTAATTTAATAAGTTATCGCTATTTATTCATCTCAACACATTCTGATTATTTAATTAGTATAATGTTATTTTTTTTTTTTTTAACTTGCCTAACTTTTGGTTTCACAGCTTCAGGATTTTACATGGGTTTGGGTAAAAAGAACTAGGGATCAACATTTTTGCCTTTTAATTCTAATGAATATCTTTTGGTGTGTTAAGGTGCAGTGAGGGGGAGATACACAGATACACAAACAAATAGATCTTATCTGGTCACAGATGTATTCGGGCTGGAAATTAGGAGAAGGTCCTGAAGAAGCCACCAGTGAGGTTCTGAAACCCACCAGGACAGAGGAAAGTGGTGCCTGTGAAGTGGGAGGTGGCAGGAAGGTAAGAGACAGTTTGTGCTGGCCCCAGTGACACCTCGGCTGTGCCAAGCCTGGGGCACGGGGAGGGGTCACAGAGCCCTGGCACATAGATCAGTATGGGATGGGCACAGGGAATGGCTGAGAACACCCTGGAGCAGGACCTGGGATTTTTCCTATTTCTCCTCTCCTGGATATTTTGCATTCCACAAGTGAAGTGATGACTTGTGATTCATCAGCTCCTGACCAGAATGCAAAGCCTGGGGCTGGCTGTGAGAAAAGTGTGTGGGAAGGATCACAATTTGCTGGAGCTGCTCCCTCCCTCCAGCTGTGCAGGGCTAGGGTGCCAGTGATGCACTGCTTCCCTGGAACGCCACACTGCTTCCCTGGAGCACCACACTGCTTCCCTGGAGCACCACACTGTTTCCCTGGAACACTGCACTGCTTCCCTGGAACACTGCACTGCTTCCCTGGAACACCACACTGCTTCCCTGGAACACTGCATTGCTTCCCTGGAACACCACACTGCTTCCCTGAAACACTGCACTGCTTCCCAAAACACCACACTGCTTCCCAAGAACACCACACTGCTTCCCAAGAACACCACATTGCTTCCCTGGAACACCACACTGCTTCCAGGAACACCACACTGCTTCCCTGGAACACTACACTGCTTCCCTGGAACACCACACTGCTTCCCTGAAACACTGCACTGCTTCCCAAAACACCACACTGCTTCCCAAAACACCACACTGCTTCCCTGGAACACCACACTGCTTCCCTGGAACACCACACTGCTTCCAGGAACACCACACTGCTTCCCTGGAGCACTGCACTGCTTCCCAAGGTTCCATAGCCAGCAGTTCCAACACATCAGCAGGGTGGGAGCTGACAGGCAGTGACTGAACATGGCACTTTACAAAGACTTTTAGCACACTTGAAAAAGCAGTGCTTTAAATCTTCAGGAGCTCCCAGTGAGACGCAGCTGCTCCGGAGTGGAACAGTTCCTGACAGTGCTGAAATGGCTGAGTGGAGTCTCAGGCACTGGGAGTACGATTTGCTCCAGGACACAAGTGCTGGGATGTCAGTGCAGAGCAGCTCCCCACCCTCCTGGGACACAGCAGCGTGAGACAGACCCAGAGCAGCGTTTGCAAGTCACACCAGATGACGCTTGCACAAGAGTTTCTCATGCAGCAACATGAGCTGGGTGTGTAAGTAGTCTGGGAGGTTTGACTGAGGCTTTCTCTCTTCTGTCCCCCCTCCTCCTGCTCTCATTTCTCTCCCAGTTTGCAGAAGGGCTCCTTTGTCCAGTTTGGCATGGATTGTGGGCAATAGGAGAAGAGCTGTGGGCTGGCAAGTGCCACATGGGCTAAGATGTGCTCCAGCCCATGGCAGGATCTGTCCCCTCCTCTCCATCTTCTCGCCACCCCTGGGCCATGGGAAGCAGGGAGAGCAGGACTGTGGCACAGAGCTGCACTGATGCTTGGGGAACAGTCCTTCCATGTTTTGGGCAGGGCTGGCTGAGCTGGGAGCAGCTGGGAGCAGGGTACAGAGGGCTGAGGTGCTGTGCCCAGCATAGGGCTGGGGGGCTGTGCCACACAGCTGACCCTGGATCATCAACACATGCTGGAAGGGCTCAGGATGGAGCTTCAGGCACTTGGTGAAAGTGGAGTGTAGAACTTAACAGCACCCCAGGCAATTTTACTGATAAAGGGAGTGTGGTAACTGCTTTCAAGAGGGAACTGGGAAGTAGAGGTTAATATTCCCTGAAGAAGGGGGTCTGTGGACTGGCCTCAGCATGTTGGGGAGGTAGGAGAAGGTCCTCCTGCTTGGAGAAGGGTCTGTAGTGCTCAGCCCACCAGAGCCAGCCAGTCTTCAGTGCCTGGAAAGCTCTGAAACATCCAACCTGTCTCTGAGGCTGCTCTCAGTAGTGCCAATAGCACCTGCTGCCCTGTTAATGCAGCATTAAGCCAAAGCAGGAGCTGTAATAAAGTAAAAATTGTCACTCTCTACCCCCAGCCATCCATGCCAGACTGTGCTAGCAGGGAAGCCAGGGTAAAGGGATGTGGAGACGGAAAGCTTTGGATTTCCTACCCCTCACCTTGCACTGCCTTGGGGACCTGGGGTGTCTTTTCTGGAGACCAGCAGCCACCTTCAGGGAAAATTGCTATGGAAAAGCCATGTCCAGTGGAGTGCCAGCAGCTTCCAAAAGAAAAAAACTGAAACCATCCCAAACTCCAAACTCACAGAGTCCTGAATACTCAAGACTCTGTTTTTCCTGCTCAGTTGTTTCCTGCAGCATGCATCCATCTCCAGGAGCCGTGCCTGCTCCAGAGCCTGGCTGAGTGCTCACCCTGCTGCAGCAGCTCTGGTATGTAGGGAAGGGCTCTGGGGATGGATTCCTGGAGAGCACAAAGTCCTCTCTGCAGCAGAGCCTGCTCTCACTGGGATATGATCCAAAGCTACGAGGGTGCCTTGCAGAAGTGCTGAACATCCAGGGCAGGATCCCTGGGCCTGACCCAGAGCCTGGAGTGCAGGAGAGAGGTCCCACCGCTTCCTGAAGGAATTGTAAAGCACAGTCCCACTGAATACCCACTTTGTTCTAAGTCTCTGAAGATATGAACCTTCTCCTGTGATCCTCAGGTACCACCTAGCTCCTAACAGAGCTCACTCTCCTTGGATTTCTGAACTGGAGCTTAGTGAGTGCTTGAAAGGCAAAAGAGCTGGTTGGTGAGGCTGCTTCTTGAACCGGGAAAAGACATCCCTGTGCCTGAACTATTTCGGAGTGTGCCATGTGGTGATAAAGCTCTCCTATTCTGGATCTTCTATCTCTGCAGGGATTTCATGGGCTCAGAACAACCTTTCTGTACCAAACTAAACTCCCAGCAGGCCCAGGAGGACTTCACCACGGAAGAAGGAGTCTCCTGGCTGAGCATCTTCCCCTGGAGACCACGTGCCATTGGAGCTCAGGTGAGTGCCACAGCACAGACCCACAGAGCAGCATCTTTGGGCAGCTTTCAGCCCTTTCTGCCATTGTTGGCATGAGCTCCTTGCTGCACACCAGAGCTGTGCCACTCACCCATCAGCCCTGCCCAGCACACTCCAGGGAGCCTGTTCCCTCATCCCAGTGATGGGAGAGCCCTGGAACCCCCAAACCCAGTTCCTCCCTGCTGTGCAAAGGGCTGCAGTGCCACTGGGGTCTGTGGTGCATGGCTGAACGTGGCACTCACTGCCAGGGGCCAGCAGCTTCCACTTGAGCTGGGTGGTCTCTGCTTCCCACTCTGTGCTGCTGCTTTCAGGGCTGGAGAAGCAGATCCCTCATGAGCTCTGCATTTTGGCAACCCGTGGCAATTCCCACCTGCCAGCCACTGCCTTTTCTGCCTCTGACTGTCCCTCTACTCACTCGTGCACTCAAAGTCCTCTCTGCACACTGCAGAGTTGCGTGTGGTGCTTGTCAGTGATGAGGCAGGTTCTGCTCACACACACACACATCCTGTCCCCCTGAGCCACTCTTCCCTGCTTTGGGGGGTGGAGGGGGGACAGTGTGTGCAGGCCACAGGGGCATCAATATTTCAGAGCTCCTAATGCAAGCTCTCCATGAACTCTCTGCTCTCCTGTGAATCCCTCTCGCTGGATGAATCATTAGCAGGGAAACCAGAGTGGAGTCTGCAGCACTGAGGTGACAGCAGGACAGGGGACATGGCTTGGGAGGTCATTACTCTGGCAAAGGGTTATTCTCTCCCTGTGGCCTTCCCAGAGCTCTGTGACTGACTCTCTGTTTCCCTGGTACCGGGTCCCTTTTCCCAGTGCAGCCCAAAGCCAGGCAGCCCTTGCATGGCCTGTCCACACCATCCCCTCAGTCTGTACACTCTGCTGTCCGTGATATTTGTGTCCTTTCCCACGCAGTGTGAGGCTGCTGGTTTTGCATTTCACCTGTCCTGAAACACCTTGTCATCTGCCACCTGTAACACCCTCCGTGGCATGTGTTTGGCCCATGATGACTCTCCAGTCATGGGCTGTTCAGATCCCTGAACTACCTGATGTTTTCCTGCTCCCCTGCCCACACTATTTATTCACCTCCTGTGCTTAGGAAGGTCACAGAATCCCAGGATCCTTGAGGTTGGAAAAGCCCTCCCAGCCCACAGAGCCCACCCTGTGCCCCATGCCCACCTTGTCCCCCAGCCCAGAGCTCTGAGTG
>JAWMRD010000270.1:0-17331 GCA_035584875.1 Syndactyla subalaris | reverse complement strand
CCAGCAATTCCTTCCCAATATCCCATCCATCCCTGCCCTCTGGCAGTGGGAAGCCATTCCCTGTGTCCTGTCCCTCCCTGCCTTGTCCCAAGTAAGAAGGAGCCAGCTGGGCCATTAACGCTGAACTCGGGCCTCGGTGTTAATGTTTTTGCCCCTCGGGCCTCCTCTGGAACCCCGCAATGGTTCGGGCTGGAAAACCCCTCGATCCCCCCACCCGGCCCCGGCAGTGCCGAGGCCACCGCCCCTTCCCGAGTGCGGCCCCCACAGTGCCCGTGCCCCTTTGCCGAGGGCAGTTCCCAGACCCTCAGCGCCCTCGGCCCGTTAATTACGGCGCTCGCTAATTACGGGCCCAGCCCGAGACACGGGGCCCCTCCACAGCCTACGTAACCGCGGGGTGGGTGGGCGGGGCCTCGCGCGGCCAATCGGAATCCTCCCTTCCCCGAAGCCACGCCCCCTCCAAACGCTCGCTTCCCATTGGCTGCCGCCGGGGCCGCGCCCGCGCGCGCCGTTCCCCCCCTCATCACCCTCTCCCCCTTTCCCCTTCTCCTCCCCTCCCCGCGGGGCCGGGCCGAGGCGGGGACGGGGCCGCCCCGGGCGGGGGAAGCGGCGGCGGGGGAGGTCCCGGTGTCCGCGGTTCCCCCGGTGCGGCGGCAGCGGCGGCGGCACCTCCTCCCGCCCCTGCCCGGCCTTGCCCTGCCCCGCCCGGCGCCGTTGTGGCGGCCGCCGCGCCGCGCGCTCCCATTGGCCGGCGCTCCCCCGCGCGCGCCGCCCCCCGCGGGCTCCCATTGGTCGCGGCGCGCGAGGGCGGGACGCGGCGCGGCCCCTCCGTGCGCCCCCGCTGCCCCGCGCGGGGGTTCCGCCGCCAGCCAGGCCCCGGCGCGAAGGTACCCACCGCGGGGGGCGGACTGGGGTGGACTGGGATAAACTGGGATGGACCGGGATAAACCGGGACGGGCCCCGGGGCGCGCCCGGCGGCGTGGGGAGGGCGGACAGGGAGGTGGGAGCGGGCTCAGCCCGCGCCGGCGGGGCTGGGCGGGCTCGGGGTGGTGTGAGAGCCGGGAATGGGGGACTGGGAATGAGAGAATGGGGACTGGGAATGCGGGAATGGGGACTGGGAATGGGGGAATGGGAATGAGAGAATGGGGACTGGGAATGCGGGAATGGAGACTGGGAATGGGGACTGGGAAAGAGGGAATGGGGACTGGGAAAGAGGGAATGGGGACTGGGAATGTGGGAATGGGGACTGGGAATGTGGGAATAGGGAGTGAGAAAATATGAGCTATGGGATGTGGGAATATGGGCCATGAGGAGCAGGAATGTGGGATGTGGAATGTGGGAATATGGGGTGGGATGTGGGGGACAGGAATATGGGCTGTGGGAATGCAGACTCTGGGATTTGGGAATATCTGGGATATGGGAATATCTGGGCTGTGGGAATGCAGGCTCTGGGATTTGGGAATATCTGGGATTTGGCAATATCTGGGCTGTGGGGATGCAGGGTCTGGGATATGGGAATATCTGGGATTTGGGAATATCTGGGCTGTGGGAATGCAGGCTCTGGGATTTGGGAATATCTGGGATATGGCAATATCTGGGCTGTGGGAATGCAGGCTCTGGGATATGGGAATATCTGGGATATGGGAATGTCTGGGCTGTGGGAATGCAGGCTCTGGGATTTGGGAATATCTGGGATATGGGAATATCTGGGCTGTGGGAATGCAGGCTCTGGGATATGGGAATATCTGGGCTGTGGGAATGGAGGCTCTGGGATTTGGGAATGTCTGGGATATGGGAATGTCTGGGCTGTGGGAATGCAGGCTCTGGGAATACGGACTGGGGAATCCCCTGTGCCTTCCAGCCAGGCACATTCCAGGTTCCACTCCAGGGGGATCCAAACTCCAGCGGGAGCAAACGGGGGGCACTGAGGGCTCCCAGGCCTGGAAAAACTTGCCTTGTGCTATTCCAGGGATTTCTGTGGCCTCAGCCCTGGGATGGGGGCGTTCCTGGGACAGGGATTGTGGTACCTTGGGGCATAATCCTGGATTCATGGAATGGCTTGGGTGGGAAGGGGCATTTCCCATATCCCAGGCTGCTCCATTCCCTGTGGATCCCTGTGGGAGAGGCTGCCCTGCCCAGCTCGGGGGGCTCTGCCCTCCATCCCCCCTTTTCCATGGATTTGTGTCTCACCTGAGGCCTCAGGCATCACAAATCCCACCTGGAGGCTCTCCCAGGCTCGGGATGTACCTTGGAATGTTGTCCTGCTCCAGTCCTGGGAGCTCCACGTGGGCCAGACCGAGCCCTGGAGCTTCCAGCCTGGAAAAGAGCAGGTTTCCAGGAGCCTCTGGAATGTGGGAAGGAGCCAGGGGAGGTTGGGGCTGCTGGAACAGCAGCTGGAGTTGGTTTGGGAGCTGCAGCTCTGGGAATTTTCTGTGGGATCAGTCAGTCCTGAACGGGGTTTAATTCCAAGACGTGGAAATGTGGGGTTGGTTTGGAATCCACAGCCTCTGGAACAGCAGGAAGAGGAGGAAAGCTGAGGATCTTCTCAGGGAGGGGCAAATCCAAATAATCCCAAATTTTGGAATAGCTGAGTGTGGGGTGGGGAACATTCCAGGATTGGATGGACTCTGGCTCCTGCCAGGGCACAGAGTTTGTGTGGAAAACTGAGGGAGAAATCCCATAATTAGGGAGATTTGGGGCTCTTTGTTGTCCCAGAAAGTCCAGGGGACACAAAGGGGATGAGTTTGTGCCACAGTTCCCGAAGGATTTGGGTTTCCAAGGGCTGTTCTGCCATCCCAGAAACCATCAGGAGAACCCAGGAGAGTGGGATATTATTAACCAGTATTCCTGGTTCCAATTCCTCACAACATTCCAGGCAGGGGGACAGGATCGTTTTCCATCCAGGAATGTGACATTCCAATCCTGCCTGTTGGAATCAGGGAAGGGCAGCCCCAAAATTGGAGTTTTTAAAATGATTTTGATGTTTTCCCATCAGGAATTTGAGCCCTTTGGCTTTTCCATGGGCTGCAGGAGCTGCCAGTACTTCCAAGTTCTCCTGGATAAAATTGGCCAAGGGAAAAAAAGGGATTTTCAGGCTATTTTGTGCTTCCCAACTTGACCAGTTGGGACAACAGGGCTCGTGTCCTGCTGGGATTTCCTTTGGCACAGTTGGGAAATGGGGCTGAAATCCTACCCTTTGTGTGTTTCAAGGCTTTGTTTTCCCTCCAGTGACCCTTGGAATGCCCTTGGGAATCAACAAACCCAGCCAAGGGCACAGGAATTTTGCTGATCCAGGTGCTTTTTGGACCTTTACACAAAAGAGGGGGAAGAACTTCCATGGTTGTTTTGGCTTCCCAGCCCCTGGAATGGCCTTGTGCTCTCCTAAGCAAGGAAGGTTTGGTTGAATGAGGAAGAATTTAGGAGGTTTGGGGTGGCAGCTTCAGGAAAACAGGGAAAATGTGGGAAAAAACCTCCAGGTACCATTTTTGGGCTGTGATCCCATGGGAAGAGGAGCAGGGAATCCTCCAGCTGCTGCCCAGGGCTTTTGGCCTGAGTTTGGGGGTTCCTGCTGGTGTTGCTGTTTGGATCTGGGTTCCTTTGGAAAGCAAAGGGAAGGATAAGTGGAATTTCTCTGAGATCCCAAGAAATTGGCTGTTCCTCTGGACTTGAGCTGGAGGATGGGAAAAGGAGGGAAGGCTTGGGAAAAGGAGGGAAGGCTTGGGAAGGGAAGGGAAGGTTTGGGAAGGGAAGGGAAGGCTTGGGAAGGTTTGGGAAGGGAAGGGGAGGTTTGGACAGGGAAGGTTTGGGCAGGGAAGGGGAGGGAAGGTTTGGACTCTCCCTGTGGAGTTGCTCCGAGGGGTTCTTTGGCTGTTTGGGGTTGGTTTAGTGACGGAATATTCAGGTCGGAACTTTCCGAGCCGTCCCTGCCGGGTTCAAAGGGGTTGACTCATCCCTGAGCTCTGTGTGCAGCCCTGAAACAGCAGGGAATGTTCCTCTTTCCCATCGTGGCCATTTCAGGATCCTCCTCTGGGATTCTGACCCTCCCCAGTTGAATTTGGGGCTTAAAACAAGGAGCAAACCCCGTGGTGATCCCACGGACTTTCCTCCCAAACCACACAAGGTTCCTGAGCTGGGTTTGGAATGGGAATATTGAGGTGGGAAGGGCTGGAGGGGACAGATGAAAAGTGTGGGAATGCAATCCTTGGGAAGAAAGCTCCCTGCTAATTCCAAAGGCGAGGAGCTTTTCATTGGTGCCATGTCTCAAGTCGGGCACCTTTTCCTTCCCCCTCATGTTTTTGGAGTTCAAAGTTCAGCTGCTTTGGAGGATTTTAGTTCAGGAAGGTGGAAAATGGCAGGGAAGAGTGTGAAAAATCAGGAAGAGTGTGTGTGGTTCCATGGAATCCTGGAATGGTGTGGGTTGGAAGGGACCTTAGAGCTCCTCTTGTTCCAGCCCAGGGACACCTTCCACCGTCTCAGGTTGCTCCAAGCTCTGTCCAACGTGGCCTTGGACACTGCCAGACATGGGATGTTGGGATTGGGAATTGGATCAAGGATCACAGTGCTGGATGAGGCTCACTTGATCCCAGGCTTTCCATGTCTGGCAGGATCCAGAGGCTCCCCTTGGACTCCTGTCCTTCAGGAGGACAGGGACAACCATGGGATGGGGGTTTTATCAGCTCTTGGAGTGTTTCTCATGGTCCCTCAGTGCAAATCCCAGCTCTGGAGCTCAACTTCCAGGACTTCCAGTGTGTCCAGGGTGCTGGGATGGGCAGGATTGGAGGAATTCTCCTCGAGGAAACCTCTGGAGGTTCTGGGAGGTTGTGGAGCCTTCCCTGTGGAGTTTGGAGGCAGCTGAGCACCAATTTTCCATGAAATGCCAGCCTGTGCTGTGCCTTCCCCCTGGCACTGGCAGGGGGGGTTAAGGCAGAGCTGGGAGGCAGCAAATCCGTGGGGGCCAAGCAAAGTAGGTCAGTTCTTTGGGAATGTTATGATTAATTGATAAATGCCAGCATTTCCTGCAGGAAAAGGCACATCCAGGTGGCTCCAAGTGCTCCCCCTGCCCCAGCCAAGCGCTGCTTCCAGGGGAACAAAGAGGAAGGCAGGGAGGGAAAGGATTATTTTTAAGCCTTCTGGAGCATTTCCTTGAACATGAAGTGGGTTTAGAAGAGCAAATCCTGCCTGGAATGTGACGCTTCCAATGCCTTGGCAGATGGGGAACTTTGTTTCCAAACACGGAGCGTTGGAGCTGTTTAAAAGCCTGGATTTCAGGATGAGCAGCACTCGGGAATGTTCACATGAAGCCTCCCTGGAATTGGGGATTTAAAGGAACAGTGTTGTCAGGAAAAGGGAGGAACTAGGGAAAAATAACCCTCATGGATCTTATTGCCAGGAGGTGTTGTGGGTGAGGAATGTTTGTCTCCCTGCCCAGGGGGGTTTGTGTCCCTCTTGGAGCCAGGGGGGAATGGGCCATATCCCATGGGGATGGAACAACCAGGAACCAGGAAAATCCCTGTTTTCCCCTCCAATCCAAACCGGTCCTGCTGGTTTCCATCGGAGCAAAGGCTGATTATCCTGCTGGAGACCACGTGGGATACACTGAATTTTAATACTCCCAGGATTCTTAACAAGCTTGGCAGTGAATTCCAAGTTTTGTTGCCCACGTGTCCAGGAAGATTGAATTTTCTTGGCAAAATGTTGGAGCCTGAAAAACAGCCACAAAGTGCCTTGGAATGGCTTTTCCCCATCCCAGCAGCTCTGACTGACAGCTCTGCACATTTCCCCTGGAACAACTTCCCAAAGTGGAAAGCTCCTCAGGCACTGGCAGGAGGTTGGTTGTTCCCTGGTTTTTGCTGTCAGTGGGATGCAGGGAAAGGTGTCCCTGCTCGTGGAATGGGGTGGGTCCCTTCCTCCCCAAACCCTTCCAGGATTCCATGACCTTGGAGGTGGCAGCTGTGTCTGCCTTTCAGAGCACAGGGAGGGGTGTGGAGTGGGGCTCCTCTTCCTTATGGAAAACCCTGTGGAGCTGTGGGATCCACAGAAGGATTCCAAAGAAAGCTTTGTCTCCTCGGCTTGCCAAGGAAATGCCAAGGAAAGGAGGATTTTTGGGGCTCATTCCTAATTTTTTTTTTTAAGCTGCTTATTCCTGGGGCTCTAAAAATGTCGGGATGGGTGTGTTTAGTCTTGGAAAGGGAGCAAAGAAACCTGGGAATTCTCAGCATTCCAGAGGCTCAAAGCCTGGGAGAGACACTGGAGAAATGGAGCAGGAAGCTCCTGCCAGGCCCTGAAAGGAAATTTGTTTGTTAAATGGAGCCTCCAGCAGGAGGGTGAGAGGGGAAAATCCCACCCAGGCTCCAGTGGCGCTGGAATAGATTTGTTTTATGGAGCTAATTCCAGGAGAAAATTCCAGTGGGGTTTTCAGAGGTCCAGGGGGGTGTTGGATAATGACTAAATGGGATTCAAGTGGCTGGATAAACTCCCTCTGGTGGGATCCAGTTTGCTCAGAGCTGTGGACAGTCCTTGGAAAACAAAGCCTGTTCCAGGGAAAGTCCAGCAGAGGAGTTCTTGTTGGATGGGAGGTTGGGAATGTGAGGGAAGGATGTAAGGAATGATTATCCCAAATCTGGGAAGGGCAGAGCCCTCTGGAAGGCTGGTTTTGGAGCAGGGAAAAGCAATCAAGGAGCTGGGAAATACTCAGGAGTCTGGCACCATGAATGGAACTGGGGGAGGGAAATCTCCTCTGGAGCTCCATAATTCCAGAGCCATGGGATTTGGAGAGTTAAATCTCTGGAGAGCTGTTCATAATTCCAGAGCCATGGAATTGGGGGAGTTAAATCTCCTCTGGAGCTCAGTTCATAATTCCAGAGCCATGGAATTGGGGGAGTTAAATCTCTAGAGCTCAGTGAATAATTCCAGCTGTGATTTGCTCCCAGTGTCAGGTCCCTTCCCTCTCCCCCTGGCACTGTTCCCTCCTGGAATGGAGCCCCAGCAGTGGCAGGGCTGAGCCCAGCCCGGGGGGCCGTGCCTGGGGCCGTTCCTCGGGAGCTGTGCCGAGCCACATGCCGGGATTCGCTCCGGAGTTGGGCGGGATGGGGAGGGGGACTGGGATGTGCTGCTGGAGGAAGTGACATCCCTGCTCCTGCTCCTGCTCCTGCTCCTGCTCCTGCTCCTGCTCCTGCTCCTGCTCCTGCTCCTGCTCCTGCTCCTGCTGGGATTGGGCATGGCAGGGGCTGAGCCTTGGAATTCCCCAGCAGGGCTGTCTTGGGAAGCACAGCCCCAGCTAAGAGGATTTGATGGCTAAAGGAGGAAAAGCAGCCGCTCCGGAGGCTGCTGCTCATCCTTAAGCACTTCAGTCTTCCCTGCTTTTCTTCCCTCTCTCCACATCCCTGCAGGAAACCGGAGAGAGAAACCACTTGAAAGCTCCAAGGGATCTCTTTGGGAAGTTGGAAAAGCGGAGATGTGTTAGAATTCCCAGCCCTCCCTTTCCTAAGGTAAGAAAGGAGCCGCTTCCCCTCGTTCCCGGCCTCATCCGTGCGTGTGTCTGTGTTGGGAGGGCTGCAATTCCTGGCCTGCCATTCCAGCCTTTCCCTAAATGGTTAATGTTGATGCCGAGGAAGAGCTCACAGCTGCAGCTGCACATGGCTCTGCTTCCAGGAACCCTTGGGATAATGGGATAACGGGAGCTCCTCCAGCTCGGGGGGGCTTTCCAGCCCAAATCCCCATTTCCAGAGGTTTGCCTTCGGACTGCGAGTAACTCCTGCAGCATTCCGGGCTTGGAAGGAGGTGGAGGAGGTGAAGGCTCACCTTGGAGAGGTGGGAGGTGTGGAATTCCCTCCCTTTGGGGAGCTGGAGCTGTGTTTCCATGGTATCCGTGAGTGACTCCGCTGGGAGGGCTCGGGAGCATCAATGGGAATTATCCCGGGGGCTGAGAGCAGGTCCGGGGTTGTTTATGTGGGAAACATGGTCATTCCCTTCATTTGCCTGGGGGATCTCATTAGCCATGATTAAGCATGGAAAAGGCTGGATTGAGCCTGTTGTACTTGCAGGGAGGCTTTGGGATACTGGAAAAACCAGGGATTAAACTGGCTTGATTTTCCATGGGGGGGTTTGTAACTTGATGATCTTTGAGCCAAATTCCATGATTTTATGATTCCACGATTCTAATTTTCCCATATATGAAATTTAGGCATTATTTTTATGCTCTACCAGTTTCTTTAGTATTTGGGGTTTATTCCACTGAGCAGAATTTAAGGAAAATCCTAATTCCAAAGGGGCAATGCCCTAAGAAAGCTGGGAAATCCAGTGGTTCAGCTGAGACAGAAAAGCTTTTAAGGAGCTGCTGAAGCAGCCAAGCAATTCCAAAGCGTTTTTCCAGGATTAAAGGCAATTCCAAACTTCTGCCCATAATTAATGCAGGCTGGTGGGACTGAGCTGGGCTGGGAAGTTGTATTTTCCAGGCTTTTCCCACGGAATTCAGCCTGAATTCCCAAGGCTGGGGTGAGCTCTGGATCCCAATCGTGCAGGGAACACTTTAAATCCTCTGGAATGAGCACCAAAAGCATCTGTGGCAGCAATTACAGCCCTCAGGAAACAAGGTTTAAGTGGCCAGGGAAATAGTTTGGGAAGGAAGGTGGGGTTTCCTGGGAAAGCATCCATTTTGTGTCCTTCCTCTGCTCCCAGCAGCTGGAGTGGAAAATCCAGGGAATCCTTTGGGATGAGGGATTTTCCCTCTCCCACCTCTTGCTCTAATTCCCCAACTCCCCTCTGGAATTGGTGGGTTTTTCAGGCTCCTCATCCTTGCCAGGTTTTTCCAGGCAGAACTGCCCATGGAACATCCACAAGACTCCTGGTTTTAGGGAATAAAGTTTTCCTGCAGGCTTTTCAATCCACATCCCCTGAGACATTCCCAGCAGTCCGTTCCTGGGAGTTTTGATGGTGCAAGTGGAGGGATTTGGCTGGTTTTCCTTCAGCTGGAGGTGGGAATGGGGAGGGACAGATGGGAGGAAGCTGCAGGAGACTGAGGGGGATCTGTAAAGCCTTAAAATGTGGGAATTTTCCAGATTTAGGAGCTGGGTTAATTCCAGGGAAAAGAGCCCAGTTCTTCCCAAGCACCTCTTTTCCTTCAAGTGATGGGTGGTCTGGAACAGGGATTTGAAGGAGAAAAATCAGGATTATTTTGCTGTTGGAACTCTTGGATATTCATTATCCCAAAGTTCAGGGGTGGGTTAAAAATTCCAGGGAGGTTGGGAAGGAAGGGATGATGTTGGCAACAATTCCCAGCTTTCTGGAAACCTCAATTTGTGGGTGCTGTGAATTGTTCTTGCTGGAATTTGTTCTTGCTAAGTTTAATTTCTTGGGAATGGCACTGAAGCAGGAAAAACAGGGAGAGGGGAACTGGATGGGGGAATTCTGGAGGTGCTGGAGGGAAGAGCAGCACAGGAATTGTTGGCATGGGCTGGACACTTTCATATATTTTTATATAATTTATATATAATTTTTGTAGATATTTTTATATATTTCTATATATTTTTATCTATTTTATAGATATATATTTCTATCTGGTTTTATCTATTTTATATAATTCTATATTTTAGATATACTTTATACATTTAGGCATATTTTATATTCATATATGTTAAAATGAATATATAATATATATTTTATATAGCATCTAAAATAGGAAATAGTTTTATTATGTAATACCTACTTGATATGCTATATTTAATATATTAATATACTCTAATGCACTATATTTGACATACTCTATTTAATGCACTATCTTTAATATATTATTTAAAATATAATTTAACCTAAAGGGTGCTTTGGCAGAGCAGGAAGAGGAGCAGCTTTTGTGTGTGTTGGGGGTTTGGAACGCCTGGAATTAAAAATCCTCAGCTAACTCATTAATGGGCTTGGAACCCCTGGAATTAAAAATCCTCAGGTAACTCACTTTAGTGAAACTCACTTTAGTGTTTGTTGGTGCTGAGCCTGTTCCTGGTGAATTCCATGCTGGATTCCAGGCTCCAAACCACTGGAACTGGGGCACGTTCTGTGACCAACCCGAGGCCAAACAAAGCCAGACTAAACATTAAATGTTAAACATTAAATGTTAACCATTAACCCCAAGCCAAGCTGTTGGGCCCTGGCAGAGGAAAGGGGGGCTCTTTTCTCCTCCAGAGGGTTTTTCCTGGTGGGACATTTTGGGCTGTGCCATCCCTGTGCCATCCCTGTGCCATCCCTGTGCCATCCCCCCATCCTGCCCCTGCAGCCAAACCCACCTTCCCCACCCTGCCCTTCCCAGAAGGTGAATGTCCTTGCTATCCTTTTTCCCAGGAAGGGTTTGTGGTCAGTCACTAATTAACTAAGGCTTGGCACTAATTGGGGAGCCCTAATTGTTTGGTGCTCACCTTCTGAGCTTTCTCAGAGTGGGATCTTCT
This sequence comes from Syndactyla subalaris, assembly GCA_035584875.1. Lineage (NCBI taxonomy): Eukaryota > Metazoa > Chordata > Aves > Passeriformes > Furnariidae > Syndactyla > Syndactyla subalaris. Next base: position 6,901 of record JAWMRD010000270.1, on the reverse strand, counting down.
GGCTCTGGGCTGGATGTGCTGCTTTAGAGAGGAGATCCAACACTGGAGGTGTTGGCAATTCCCTGATGCTCCAGCCATCCTGAACTTCAAGCCCTCCTTTCTCTCCCCCCATTCCCACTTTGGCAGAGCCTCTCTGAGCTTGGATAGGGATAAATCCCAGTGGGACAGGCCCAGGAGCCAACTTGGTGCTGGAAATGCTTCCATGTGTACCCTGAGAACGTCTCAGAGGTGTGGGAGCAGTTTCTCCAAGGGTTGTGTCTCCCAGAATAACATGGAGCTGAGCTCCCAGGAATGACCAAAGGGAAAAATCCAACGGATTGTGGTCATGGGGAGGGTGTCCAGGGAAGGGTCTGGAGCAGCTGAGGGAGCTGGGGGGGCTTAGCCTGGAGAAAAGGAGGTTCAGGGAGGACCTTCGGGCTCTGTGTAACCCCCTGACAGGACGGGGAGCTGGGGGGATCGGGCTCTGCTCCAAGGGACAGGGACAGGAGCAGAGGGATGGGGCAGGTGGGACAGTGGGCAAATCCCTTCCCTGAGGCTGCCAGGGCAGGGCTGCATCCCCTTCCCCGTCCCCTTCCCCATCCCCTTCCCCATCCCCTTCCCCATCCCCTTCCCCATCCCCTTCCCCATCCCCATCCCCTTCCTGCCCCCAGTGGGACTTGGAAAAGCCTTTTCCCTGCATTTGCAGGCTCTGTGCAGGCAGGAGTGGCAGGAATGGCTTTGCCCTGCCCCAGGCCCTGGATCCTGCTGAGTGTGTGCAGGAGAAAGGGGAGCTCAGCACAACCATTGTGAGGGTTTCAGCCCGAGCTGCAGCAAGACAGGAGCTTTTGGCAGAGCTGTTCCTGGCTGCTCAAAGGGAAAACTCCCCACAAAGAACCCACTTGGAAGGGAATTGTGCTCGTGGAGCCACATCTGGCAGGGCTTTGACGGGATAAATTGGGATAAAATAATCAAGATTCAGCAAAACAGCCACAAAAAAATATGTTAAATAACGTGGTAGTGGATCTTGGGATGGGTTGGGCTGAGAGCTTAAGGGTGGTCTTGTTCTACCCCCTGCCCCGTGCTCAGTGGAGAGGAGAATGGTGAGTTTGGGCTGTGCTGGCTCCAAACCCTCTCCTGAATCTCCTGTTTGTGGGACCAGCTGAGCATCCCCACCTTGGGGACACTCAGAAGGTGTCACAAAGGGAACCTGTCCGGGAGTTTCCATCACAGGGGGTTCCTTCAGCTCGTTTGGTGCCAAAGGCTTTTCCTGTATTTGATGTACCAGTGTCTTCCTTCCTTTTGGTGGAAGCTCTTCCTCCAGAGAGCAGAACTACTCAGAGCTCCCCCCAGCTGTGATTTGTCCTCTCCCTTTGCAGAACAGTCAAGTGCTGATGGGAAATCCCAGCCCTGGAAGTGTCCAAGGCTGGATGAACTGGGAGCAACTGGGGATAGTGGAAGGTGTCCCTGCCCATGGGAAGGGATGGAACAAGATCATCTTTAAGTTCCCTTCCGACCTAAACCATTCCATGATCCTTGGAATTGGGTTCATCTTCAAAGTTACCCTGAAAGGATTCGGGGTCGACTTGGGTTGTTTTCAATTGCAAATGGGATTTGGAGATACTTCCTAACCAGGGAATTCTGAATTATACTGGACTTGCTTAATATTTAGGCTGTTCTTAAGGCTGCTGAAGTTTGCTTTGCTCCTCCCCAGGAGAGCTGCCTTATTTCAGCCTTCCTGTTTATTCCTTCTCCCTTTGAAGTCTTCTCTGCTCCCACCTGTGTGGGGGAGAGGAGGAGGCAACGCTGGAATTGGGATGTTTATTTCTGTATAAAAATCCACTCCTGCTCCTGCAGAGGAAAAACAGGGAAACCACAAACCTGAGGGGTTTTGGCAGCAGGAATTGATGTATAAATTAGTAACAATTTAACCTGGTTTGGAAAATAAGAGGATATTTTCCTGCTGGATCTGCCTGGCTCTCCCAGTGCATTATCTGTGTGTTTGTGTTGAATACATCTCCATATTTATCCATTATTTATTGACATGGGAGAGCTTGGCAGTTTATAGTCCATTAAATTCAGCTCCCAGCAGTGATCAAAGACCCCACATCCCTCACAAATCATTCCCTGTTACCTGAAACCAGGGAAGACAGAGGGAGTCGTGGCCTCTTTGTGCAGGAAAACAACTGAATAAGAGAACTCCCCTCCTGCTTGTTCCCTTTAACAGCTGATTTTTCAGAACTGGAATTGCATGAGAATTAGGAGGTAGAACTTGGGATCCTGAGCATTCAGACTGTGGAGCTTCTGGGATAATATCCCTGTTTTCCAAGGACACCGGGTGGGGCTTTGCTGATTGAAATGGGGCTACTTGGTGTGTTCTGAAGTGCACAGGAAAACTCCTGGAGGTTCACTCCTGTAAAATAAGATGCCAGAAGGGAATAGAAGAAAATAGAGGTAAAAACTTGGGGCTTTGGGAGCAGAGGAAAGTCAGGAAGCAAAGCTGCTTTAGCTGGAGTTGGATGAAGTTGGCCCATTCCACAACCACGTCTCTGTCAGATGAACTCGTGGCAGGTTGGGAGCCAAGGAAAAATCTGCAGTAAATGGAGCTGAAGAGTCAAGGATTAAGAAATCTCTGCTGATTTCCTGGAGGGTTTGTGCTGCTGGAAGGATTTTCCTAAAATAAACTGCTGCATGCCTGGGAAAAAGGGCAGAGCATCCCCGAGTCCTGCTCCCTGGGGACAGGTTGGGGCTGGAGAGCTGGGAGTTTTTATCCCCCATCACTCAGCTTTTTGTAAAAGGGGATTTAGAAAGTAGAGGAGGTTCAGCAGCAGGTTCCCAACCCTGGCAGTGCTGAGCTTTTGGGGAGGAGAATTCTGGGGAATTCACTGCCAACACATTGGACAGGGCTTGGAGCAACCAGGCCCTGCCCGTGGCAGGCGGTGGAATGGGATGAGCTCGAAGGTGCTTCCAACCCAAAGCATCCCAGGATTCTGTGACAGGGAGGGACAGTTGTGTGGCATGGGGAGTTGGGGGAAGTTTGGGATTCCAGGGATTTAGGAGCTGGTTTTGTTGTGGGGCCTTGGCTGTGCAGCAACTCCTGCCCGGAGGGAGGGACTGCAAACCTCGGGAAGCTGCTCGGCTTCCATAAAAAACTGCGGATTTGGCACGTTGGCATCAGCACAGGAACATTATCCAGGCCTTTTCTATCCAAATGGAAGTTACACAAGGCTCCTCTTCTGACTCTGTAGTGATTCCAGGCCCTTTGGAGTCATTTCATCTCCCTTTGCAGCCCTGGAGCAGCTGTGCCTCCGGAGCACTCCGAGCATTCCGAGGGTGGAATCCTGCCCTGGGAACCTCCCCTTGCCAGGAAACCATGGACAGCCCAGCATCCAAACCCAGCTCATCCCACAGAATCCCAGGGCTCCCTCTCCCAGGTCCAAGGCAGCAGAACCAGCCCCTTGTGCTCCCAAAAATGTGTGCTCCCAGCTTTGTGGCCCCTCCAGCCTGGAAGGGAGAGTCAGAAGAGGTTTGGTGGCCAGAGATGGAGCAGTGGGAAATCTTTGGCACTTTGGGAACAGCCCTCCTCGCTTCCATTTCTGACATTCCAGGATCTCCAGATGGAGTAAAACCTTCCCCCCTTGTTTCTAAGGCTCGGGGTTGAATTCCCATGCCTTGAGGTGGAGCTGGAGAGGGGAAACTTCCTTTGGCAGGGGGTTGGAGAATTGTTTTATTAAATAATTGTGATTTAACCTCAGTTCCCAAAGCCACCCTGGAGAGCTGTGGCCACGGGATGGATCCAGCCTTTTTTTTTGCCACAGTAAAAGGAACTTTAAAGGTTCTGATTTCAGCTGTTGGACAAACTGAATGGAGCCATTACAGGACCTCCACCCCCCCGAGCTGCTTTGGAACATTGCAAAGCACAAGGAAATATGTTGTTTTCTTGTTTCACTGCAATGATTGTCTCTTGCAAAAGGGAATTCCTGCAGGGGATTCCTGGATACCCTTTCTAAGGATGAACCACTTCAACCTGCTGCAGTCCATTAGGCTGGGCTGGAATTAGATCAAGTGCTCCAGGAAAGGACACAAATATCCATGAAAGAAGAACAAAACAGTTCAAAAACCCGACTTTGCTGGATTTTACCACCTGGGTTTGATCCCTGGAGCAGTGAGTGTGTCCATTGGGGTGTGGGATGGCCTGGAAAGGGATGCCTGGGAATGGTGTGGATCTGTCCCTGCTGCCACTCTCTGTATCCTCTGAGTCCTGGAGCAGTCCCTGATCCTTAAAAAATAGGAGCAGAACCTTTGGAAAATGGGAATTTCGTCTTCAAGCAGGATTTGGTGTAAAGGAAGTGACAAAAAGGAGGAATTTGGCACCCCAGGAGGATTTCCAGAGTATTTCCTGCTGACTGCGGGGATGAAGTTTGTTGGCTTTAACTGGGACAACATCCAAACTCTGCTGGGACAGAGTGGCATTTGCAGCAGGAAGTGCCAGACAGGGCTTGGTTTGGAGGACTGGGAGGAGAAGGAAGCACAGGAATAGGGATCTCCTGGATCAGGGATCTGCTGGCTCTGCTCTGCCTCCACCCTCTTCCCATTCCTGCAGCTCGGACACCCTCCCCTGGTGGGAATATTGAATGTCCTCAGCCTCAGAGAGGGCTGTTTCCAAAGTGGGATCACACCAGAGGTGCCCATTGCATGGCCTCCACCCTCTCTGTGCTCTGCAATCCAGGATTTATGGAAAATATGGAAAATTTTATGTTGTCCTCTTGCATTTATCAATATTGAGGTTCAGGATGTAATTAATTAGTAATATATACATTATTTCAGTGTGGTCTTTTCAGTGGGGTTTTTTCCCCCGGGAAAGCAATTAAATCCAAGCTTCCAAATTCCCTGGAAAAATCCCTTGCCCAGGACTTTCTCTTTAGAAATAATCACTTGGGAAAGCTACAAAATTTCCCTGAAAATGTGAATTCTGTGATGGAGAAACTGGGATTGGCCATTCTTTCCTGGGAAATCAGTTCTAGGGATTTCTAAACAGGAAAAATGAGGCATTTTTAGCCAGTTCCCCTAATTTCAAGGGAATTTTATTTCTTTCTCTGCTCTGTTTTTCCCTTAAACTCTGCTCTTTGCCCAGGGAAGGAAGAAGGCGATGAACCCATCCCTTTGGAATAGGGCTGGGAATGGGATGTGCCAGTAATATACTGGAAACAGCAATGAGGTGAAACTGGGGAGACTGGGGCTTCCCAGAGATTGGAGCTGCCAGGGGAGCACTTGGAAGCAAATGAGGAGGGAATGGCTGCTGGATTTACTGCTGGGACACGGTGGTTTGCAGGGAATGTGTATCCAGCATTTCCTGGGGGTGAGTCATGATTAGTGCAGGAATTAACTGCGGGAATTACATGAAACTCCCCAGGAATTGCTGGCAGGGAGGTGTTGGACCATATCAGGGAATCATTAGGTGGGATATTGGGAAGAAATTCTTCCCTGTGAGGGTGCAGAGGAGCTGTGGCTGGAGCTGTGTTGGATCACAGCTTCACAGAGTCCCAGAACCAGCTGGGCTGGGAAAGACCTCAGAGCATATCGAGTGCAGCCTTTGACCCAACACCACCTGGTCTACTCGACCATGGCACATCCAGTCTCCTCTCACACACCTCCAGGGGTGGTGACTCCACCACCATCCTGGGCAGCCCCTTCCAATGCCCCATCAGGAACTTCTTTCTGGTCTCCACCCAGAACCTCCATCCTAAAACCGTGAAACCTCTGATCTTGTTGCTTAGGGAGAACCGCACCAACCCAAATTCTCTTCCAGGTGCCGTTGGAAGATGCCATTGGAAGATGCTGTAGGAGGTGCTCCCTTGGGTGCCCCCCACCTCACCCCTGTCCCCCGTGTGTCGTTGCAGGTATGGTGTGAATATGCGTTGCTTGGCAGCCCGGGTCAACCACAAGACTCTGCTGGTCACGTGCGCGCTGCTGGCGCTGGCCATGGTGCTGCTGTGGAACCGCTGCTCGCCGCGCCCCGTGGAGCACCGTGCCAACCCCAATGGGGACCCACCCCAGCACGGGGACCACACGGCCCCCCAGGAGCAGCAGAAGGCACCCCCCGTGGCTGGCAGGGCCCCCGCGCCCAAGTACGAGGAGATTGACTGTGTGATCAATGAGGAGCACACCGTGAAAGGCAGGAGGGAAGGCAGCGAGGTCTTCCTGCCCTTCAGCTGGGTAGAGAAATACTTTGAGGTTTATGGGAAAATTGCTCAGTACGATGGTTATGACAGGTTTGAATTCTCTCATAGCTACTCCAAAGTATACACACAGCGGGCTCCCTACCACCCCGACGGGGTCTTCATGTCCTTCGAGGGCTACAACGTCGAGGTCCGTGACAGGGTCAAGTGCATCAGCGGCGTGGAAGGTTCGTGCCCTGCTCTGTCCTCCCGTGGGGTTGAAGGCACTGCTGAAATTCCACTCACCTCGGTTTGGGTCAATGGAAGGGGAATCTGGGGGGAAATTCGGTGTGGAAGTTGGTGGGGAAATGTGAGGTGTGAGAAGGGAAAAGCCAGGAGGGAAAAGTTGGTGTCCAGCAAAGAGGATGGAGGTGAATTAGAGAATCCAACATGGGGAGACTTGGGTGGGAGGGGCCTTAAAGCTTGTCCATCCCACGCCCTGCCACGGGCAGGGACACCTTTCTCCAGCCCAGGTTGCTCCAAGGCCTGTCCAACCTGGCCTTGGACGCTTCCAGGGGTTGGGCAGCCACCCTATGGAGCTGGGAAAACTTGGCATGAGTTGCCCAGAGAAACTGTGGCTGCCCCTGGATCTCTGGAAGTGTCCAAGGCCAGGTTGGACGGGGCTTGGAGCAACCTGGACTGGTGGAAGGTGTCCCTGCCCATGGCCGAGGGTGGGATGGACAAGCTTTAAGGCCCCTTTCAGCCCA
>JAWMRD010000269.1:0-17361 GCA_035584875.1 Syndactyla subalaris | reverse complement strand
TATTCTATTCTATTCTATTCTATTCTATTCTATTCTATTCTATTCTATTCTATTCTATTCTATTCTATTCCACTCCATTCCATTCCATATATATTATATATATACAGAAGTGTATCTTCTAATACACAGAGGTCTATATTCTAATATATTTATTACATCCTATTATGTTCTCCTTAAGAAGCAAAGGTGCATCTTCCAAAACAGAGGCAAGAACTGGAACTGCTCCATGAGTTAATGCAAACACAGCCATTGACACTAATTAGGACCCACTTACTGCAAGAGATATAAATGAACTTAAAAGAATACCTGCCATTGGGTAGAACCTGGGTTTGCATATGTCACTAGCACTGCTCAGCAAAGGAGACAAAGGCTTAAATATTTAATTTCCTTCTTTTTTTAGGCTTACAGAGGAAGGGAAAAAGTTACTGGGAGGCTGAGGTTTGCTTCTTTAATAAATTAGGCTGTCATGGTAAATCAAAACCACGTCCACTGAAATAACTGAATTAACTAGTTAAATTTTAAAAGGGACTCAAAAGCCTTGGAATGAAATGCTTAATAAAATCAAGTTGTACTGTGAGCAACAGCTGAATAACAGAGTTTGTAGCCAGTTTGTGTCCACGGCCCCAGATTTCCACCCAACTCTCTTCTCAATGTCTCTGCAATACCAACAATTCCCTTCCAGCTTCCTTCACCCTGCTTAGAGTCGCTTCCAAATTCATGGGTTAGGAGAGGGAGCTTCCAAAGATCTCAGGAGTGCCCTGAATGGCCTGGGCAGGACAATATTACTGCATTTACCTGCATTTATTGACTCACTGCAATGTGGCTGCACTCACTGAATTTCATGCACATTTGCCAACCATTTGGACTAAAAATTACTGAAATTCCATCTTTCAGCAAAAGGCATGTATGTGAATCTTCCTTCACCTTTGTTTTCACTGCAGGTAAGAATATTGCCCTTCAGTTTTTAGGTGGTTTCAAAGGGTGTGTCGGCTGTGTCACAAACACTGACCCCCTTTTTGGCCTGCCTGACACAAACTCCTTGCAGAAAGGGGAAGGTGCTGCCAAGTTGGGCTCTGCCCTTGATTTCCCCAACATCTGAGCTGTTCTGTGTTCAGGCTCCCAGCCTGGCAGCTACAACCCTCTACATTCCATTACACAACAACTTACAGCACTTCTTTCTCTGGGTTGGACACGGACAGTTTGGGAATGGAACCACCACTGGTGCAGTCCCTTCCTGCAGGATTGAGGTAATGGTTTCTATTTTTCCAGTGACCATAAATTCATCTCCTTTGGCTCCAGCTTTGGAGACAATACTTTAGCAAAGCATACTGTGTTTTCCTATGTGTTGCCAGTGGAAATTTCAGCTTTCCCTCTAATTCGAGACTGAAAGGAATTAGAGTTTTACCTCAATTCAATTTAGAATGGTGGGCAGGGCCAAGCCTCGCTGGATCCAGCAAAGCACAAGGGATACCTGCCCTGAGGAAATGCTTTTCCTCGTCCCCACTCCTGCATTTTTCTTTTCATTTCACTAATCAATCACCAGTGGCCATTCTGTCAGCTTGGCTTCTCCTGACACACACACACACTGGTGGAATTCCCAGGATGAATGGCTGGTTGGCCATGGAGGGGATCTGGCCTTTCTTTCCCATTGTATGTGCCGACAGCTGATCAGACAGTGGGGTGGAATGTGCTATTTAATTTCTCTGCAATGAATCCACCAGCTCTGCCCTGTCATTGCAATTAGTCATACCCTCTCAGGGCTTTATAATCCTCACATATCACATCTCTCCCAGTCGTTCCTATAGTGTTTGGAACAAAGCTCTCTCCCCAACATCCCCAGAGGAGTGTCCAGAGGAAGTGACTGCCAGGCAAGGAGCACCAGGAGTAGGAAATTCGACTCAGCATTAACCTCCAGATAAAAATTAACCATGTGGTGGTGTCTGTTGTGCCTCTGAGGGGAGCACAAAACATTCCTCTGCCCACTCTGAGCTGGGCACCAGGTTCGACTTGTAAGCAAGTAGAGAGGGAGGAGAGGCTCTTGCAGCTTATTCCAGACAGAAGGAATGGTGTAAGCACAAATCCCACAGCAGAGCATCCCCAGCAGTGCCTCGCTGTGTAGAACACCGACCTCGAGGCAAGTCACATGAGAGCTGAGCTCAACATGCAGGATCTTTCCTCTCCAAAAGCTACCCAGAGAAGCTGTGGCTGCCCCTGGATCCCTGGAAGTGTCCAAGGCCAGGCTGGACAGAGCTTGGAGCACCCTGGGACAGTGGAAGGTGTCCCTGCCCATGGCAAGGGGTGGCACTGGGTGAGCTTTAAGGTTCTTTCCAACCCAAATCTGTGGTTCTGTGTGGTAGGACAGGTACACTCACTCCTCTCCCTGGTTTTATATTTCCAGGACAGCTTAATTTTTCAGTCCTTAGCAAGAGATTAAACACTACTTGATTATTTAATCTACATCCACACCAAACTTTAATACCTCCTCACTCGACCACAGAAAGCAGGAAAATCAGCATCTGCTCATTGTGGGAATGTCGATTAGGATTCATCACAGAGTCTGAGCCCAGCAAACAACACAGCTAAGAGTTATCACAAACCACCAGGAGCAGTAATGACAGGCAGCTGTTGGGGTAATGAGAGCCCAATCAATAATTCATTTGATATTCCTGGTGCAATTAATCACGATAAATTAACACGCCTTTAATGTGGCACTAAGAGGCCTCTGCTGGGCTCCCCAACATGATTTAACAATTAGAGCCCCCTCAGTTTAAACCCCAGCTGTCCTTGCCCTGCACACACAGGAACCATCAGAACCACAGCACCCAGCAGGGATGGGAGAAGAGCTGGAGAGCTTTCAAAGGCTCATCTGCCCAGCCACGAATGGCTCTGGTTCCCCAGCCTGTCCCCACTCCGCTCAGGGCAATATATCTGTAGTATTTGCTGATAAATTTGCAGTAAATTTGTGGTGTATTTGCTGATATTGCTTCCTCATTAACCCTGAGAAGGGTGTGCAGGCAGGTTGCTCAAACTCCTGCACTCAAATACATTGAAAAGCAGCTCTATCTATATCCAGGGGGTGATTAAACACAGACAAAGCTAAAGAGGTTGTAAAATCCTTCTTAACTCACCTATCTCGCTAGAAGATGGTATTTTTATTAACAGCAAGCTCTGCAAAGGGAAGATCTCCCACAGTCTGTGCTTGGAGCTGCCAATGTGACCAGATTTAAAGGTTCAGAGCCATCCCTGCAGGAGGGACACACCTGTGGAAGGAGTTTGGGGTGAGTTGGGGCCCAAAAAGCCAAGTCAGGATGCCATCTGGGGGTCCCTAGGCTGTTTTTGTCAGGAGAACAGGGCCTGCTGTTCTCAGAGAAACAAACACAAACATAAGAACTGCCCCCTGGCCATGCCCCAGAACTTGAGGCTCTGTAAGAAGACCACGTGGCTTCTGTAGAGCCTCTGAGGAGCATTCCTGGCTACCCCAGAGCCAGAGGAAGAGCTCCCAAAGTCCCTGGCACCAGGATGGAGCTCCACCTAAACAGCCCCTCCTGCCCTGCTGGGCTCAGCTGGGGCAGAGGGAAGGGGGAACAGAGTCCCCACAGCCTGGGCTGCACTCCAAGGCAAACCTGGCCACCTTTAGGGCTATCACACCAGCCAAACAAGGCACCTGTCCTCCAGAGCTTAAAATCGTTCCTTATTTGGTTTTCTATTTAAGAAAAATAAAAAAAAAACCCAACCACAAAAGAGCCAGGCAGCCCAACTCCAGCACAAAGCGCTTTGCCTTGGGCATCAAACTAATTAAGAATTGCTTCACACCTCTTTCTTATGCTCAGAGTCAAATGAGAGGTCTGTTTGATTTCGCAGCTCTGCAAACAACCCCCATAAACTCGGGGCCGTTCTCTCACCTCCCTTTCAAGTGCTATCTTTTTGTCCTTGGATGCTCTAAATTATTAACATCTTTTACAGCGTGCCCGAGATAAAAGAGCTCTCAGCGCTCGCGTTCCCGCAGCCCTCTCGGGTGTTTCTCAGTGGGTACCTTTGATCAACCTGCGTGTGGGATGTCAAAGCCCAGGACACCCCACCAGGGAGGGATGGGCAGGAAAGGAAGCCTTTCAGCAATGCAGAGCCGTCGGGGCTGAGCTACGGCAGCACTTTGAAGTCACCCGAGCCCCGAGAGGGGTCATCCTTAGTGCTGGGAGAGGAGGGATTATAAAAGGAGAAGGTGTTTGTGGTGAGCATCTCATGGACCTGCACAGGGCTTACAAACACTCCCCAGGGGGATGGATACCAGGAGTAACAAACCATTGATTGCCCTGTTTGGCTTCTCACTGTGAGCAAGGTCTTCTCTACTTTACCTACTCCTTCTAAGCTATCTGTGAGCCTGTCTTTAATATGAAATGTCACTGGTAATAGAAGGGGTTTCTCCTTCTCAGGTGAGACCCCACAGCACCCGGTGAAAAGCTGAGGAGTTTTCTAACCAGGAGGTTGAGGTTGGATATTAGGAAAGATTCCTTCCTGGGAAGGGCTGTCCAGCCCTGTCAAGCTCCCCAGGGCAGGGATGGATCCCCATCCCTGGAGGGATTTCAAAGCCCTGTGGATGTGGCACTTGGGGACATGGTCAGTGGTAGCCTTGGCAGTGCTGGGGATGGTTGGACTCAGCGATCTGAAAGGACTTTTCCAACCTATCCTGTGATTCCATGGAGTATTGGAAGTAGGATTGAACCTTTTGGCCGCTGAGACTCCAGGCAGGAGCTCCGGGGAGCAGCAGGCAGCATCCCTCCGTCCTGCCGGCACCGGAGCAGCATCCCGGCAAGGGCCACAGGGCCATCTAGGGGACAAGGGAGGAGGAGGAGAAGGGCAAGGAGGAAAGGAGAAGGGGAAGGAAGAAAGAGAAGGGCAAGGAGGAAAGGAGAAGAGGAAGGAGGAGAAGGGCAAGGAGGAAAGGAGAAGAGGAAGGAGGAAAGAGAAGGGCAAGGACGAAAGAGAAGGGCAAGGAAGAAAGGAGAAGGGCAAGGAGGAAAGGAGAAGGGTAAGGAGGAAAGGAGAAGCTTTCCCAGCAGCCACCCTTGGGCAGCCTTGGTGGCACCTGCAGTACTTGGAGAGGCCAGGAATTCCACCTGGAACCCCAGGGACTAAACCAGAGCCGGGTTCAGAGGGCAGCTACAGCTGGGTGGTTTTTCTACAGGTATTTGATAAGCAAGGAGTAAAAGATGCCCATTAATGCCCCCCCGTGTGACAGAGGCTGCCCTTCCCGTGGCAGACACACTCCCTCCACCTGTGGCAGTCCTACAAAGCAAAGGTCACAGATAAGAGCTCCTAAAGAAGGGTGACATTTAAAGGAGGGCAATTCTACGCTCCTTCACCCCAGACACGGAAAAATCTGGAGCTGGATTTGCATTGGGAAAGATGGAAGCTGTTTGTAGCTGGAGATAATTTTCCACCTATGGTTAAGAGGACTGAAGTGATATCACCTGCAGCCACACGGAGGAAGCTCCCCCTTTACTCAGTTATGGATTGTTTGTGCTCCTGGAGAGGCACCACCAAAGGAGCTGCACCCTGAGCCTCATCCTGCACAGCCAGGGCATGGGCAGACCTGGCTCCTGCTCTGTGCCTGGTGATGGATGACTCTTTTGGACCAAGAATGTGTATCAGCTCTTCCAGAGGCACATCTCTAGGTCTGCACGGGGTGCAGCATCATCCCTCCTTCCCTGCCCACTTTGGGGAGGTGCCACAACTCAACTGATTTCCTAGAAAAGTGAGTTTATTGATACGTTCAGAGGTCCTGCTTTGCTGCAGAAACGGGCCAATGTTTTCAGACTGGCTGTGAACTTGGAGCACATCACAGAAACAAAGGGCAGCCCAGATTTTACCACCCTCAGGGATAAGAGACAGGTCAGATGAGGAGGAAGCCTCAGAGAGGTGAAATGACTTGCCCAAGGTCATGTCACAATGAAGAGGTGACAGATTATCCACCCTCCCATCTGATGCCTGCAAGCAGCTACACACACATGTCCAGTGTCCTTCAGGACCATCCTCCCAGGCATAAAAATCACCAAAAGAAGAAATTTCATGTGCAATATCCCAAATTTAATCCTGTAATCTTTCAGCAGAGAATTAGTCCAGGCTACCAGAGTGTCCCCTTCCTTCTCCCATCCCTGCTCTTGGCTCCCATGTCCATCCTCATGGGCTCTTTGCCTTCCCAAGAGGATTTTGGGCACGTCACATCCATGGTTTGAAACCAGGGAGATCAACAGACTGAAGGAAACAAAGTACAGCAGGGGAAAGGAGCCTTCTAAACCAAGCCAAAACATATTTTTCATTTTAAATGCAGGCCCCAATTTGTCATGATCCATGAAACTGCATCTGCTGGGAACACACAGGGAACATGGAGCTTCACATGTGCTATAAATAGGGATTTATTTGTATAACAAGTTGCAGAATAATGTAACAAACTCCATTTTTCATCTGTCTGACAGCTCTGCCTGATGTCTGACCACTAATCTATTTGAACTCACACCAAAGAGACTCTCCCAAACTCTTATGGACAGTTGCTCTTTAACCTGTCACAAACCAAGTGCCTCCAAGGCTCTGAGTGAAGCTGCTGTGCTGCAGGGAGGGGTGAAATCTCCCAACTCTGCCAGCATTATCAATATTGCCCATTCTGTCAGCAGATGCCCCCGTGCTCTGCCATAGCTGGGGGGGCTATAGGCTGGTTTGGGTGCTAAGTGAGCCCAGATGCTGCAACACAAACAAGGAACAGCCCCATGGAGAAAAGGCTGCTATTTTTAAATGGGGGGGGTCTGATTAATTCGCAGCCAGTTGGTGATGTCATGGACTTTGAATGCTAGAAAATCACAATGCTCCAAACCACTGAACTCTTGCTTTGTATACTAAAGGGAGGGAAAAGAAAGGAAAACTTATATTTTTCAGATGTGGCTGAAGCGTTTCAGGTTATGAAACAACTGCCCAAGGCACTTATGAGGAACATGGAAGGGTTTGGGTTGGAGGGGACCTCAAAGATCAGTGAGTTTCAACCCCCTCTTTAAGGTGGTGACAAAAAATATCATTTTTACTCTGTCACCTATTCTCTCTTCAGTGTTAAAGTCATGATAGTCCATCCAGTCCCTCCAGCCCAACACGTGCTATATATTTACAGTAAACTAGATGAAAAGTTGGTTAGCAAATAGGAAAAAGGCTTGTTTTTTCCCAAGCAAAATTGTTTTATAAGTACTTTGAGTGAAAATAAATCAGATTTCCATCCTTCTTGAGACTAGTTACCTGCTAGAAACATTTGGGGAAATTATGATTTTACATTCACATCTATATTACAATAAATATGCCCAGACTGTGCCAAAAAAAAAAAAAAAAAAAAAAAAAAAAAAAGAGAAATTCAGTAGTGTTAAGGCTAAAAAGTTGGGCCAAGTTCACCCTTCCTGCAGGTGTGGTGTCATTTGTATTATTTACCATCACAATGGGAATGTTGGTTTGAGTCAGAGTCAACTCCATCAGAACCAGCAGGAGGATTCCCTTGGCAGCAGCCAAGGATGAACCTTGGAGAGCCACTGGCATAAATATTGAAAATCAACCTACACCACCTGCATTCCAACAGTTTCCCAACTTTACATCTGTCCTTTCTTCCCTCTTGGAAAAAAAAATGAAATGAAATTTGCAAGTGAAACCTAATGAACGTGTGTCAGCCATGGGTGTGTAGAACCCAATTCTCCTTTCATTTAAATCACTCCTATTTGGGTAAAGCTTCTACGGATTTGAGATGGAAATTGATCCCCATTTCTTTTGGGCAGAAGGGAAAAATCAAACCTACAACCTCCAGCCAAACCAAGATGGTTTAGAGCAGGTTAAATGCAGAAATGATAATAAATGGTTAACATTTTCACTTCTGAACAGTCAGGAAATCACCTGTGACCACAACAACCTGTGTCATATTGGGGGGCTGCACATTTATTTATGACAACAGTGATTTTACTTCCATGACATCTGGTTCTGTCCATGCCTCCCAACAGGATTTTTTCCCCTGGATGGAAGCACATTTAAAGCCACAAATGACAACATTAAAATACTTTGTTCAACTTCCAGTAGCATTGAAAGACAATGAAGTTGTGGCAGATTTACTGTGGTGAAAGAGAGAGGGGAAAATCATGTCATGCATACCCAAAGAGAGATTAATTGCTGTGGCACTGGGTCTGCCTGGAGGTGGGTGGGGGTTTAGCTTTATTCTGGTCCTTGTGGGCAATCCTGGGAGGGATGGGATCTCTGATGGCTAAAATCCATTTAACATATTTTATATATATGCTATAATTTTATATAATGCCCGCTCCAGCTGTTGCTGGAGGTGTCCAAGGCCAGGTTGGAGCACCCTGGGCTGGTGGAAGGTGTCCCTGCCCATGACAGGGGCGGGATGGGCTTTGGGGTCCCTCCAAACTGGGGCGGAGCAGGCGCTGCCTCCCTTCTCCCGGCAGCCACGAGGTGGCAAACGAGCCTCGAACATGCGGCAAAACCCACCGACTGGCTTTTAAAGGAGTTCTCCAAACCCCATCCACAAATTCTGCTTGGATGTGCTCTACAGCCCTCGGTGGGTTTAGGGAGCACAGGGCAGGCTCTGCGTGCTGAGAATTCCAGTGACACCCGAGAAGGAAAATGAGGATTGTCTGAAAGAAGTGAATCCATTTCTGCTGTGCAGTTTTGCTCCAAGCCTTGTCCAGCCCTTGGACACTTCCAGGGATCCAGGGGCAGCCACAGCTTCTCTGGGCACCCTGTGCCACCCTCCCAGCCAGCAATTCCTTCCCAATATCCCACCTATCCCTGGCCTTTCACTGGGAAGCCATTCCCCCTTGTCCTGGCACTCCAGTCCCCCCAGCTTGGTCAAAAAGCTCTGTGAAAACGTGGGTTTCAGTCCCACTTCTGTCCCCCACCATCAAAACCCACATTTCCAGCCTCCACTCTAAGATCCACACTCCAGATCCTCTCCACTCCTTGTCCTGTGGTTCTGGGAGCTTCCCAAGTGCTAATCACATTTTATGCCTTTCACACCCCCTTTTCCCTGTGTTTCCCCATCATTTTTAACAACATTCAGTCCTCCCTGAGATCTTGTGCAACAAACTGCTTGTTACCCCAAATCACCCATCCCTGAAGGTTTATATGGATTTAATGACATCAAAATTGAGTGGGGGCCACCCTAATTAGGGGACATGAAAAAACTCAACACAGAGCTCACAGCAACGTGTATTATACCAAGCCAGGCTGTATTTCAAACCTCTTCCACAGAGGTAATTGAATTTAGAGGTCTCGTTTTGTGAACAGAACGCATTTAAGTACGAACATTTGCCTTCTTACAGCCCTGAAACGATGGTTGTTGCTGCTGCACTTATGTCAGCAAATTTTTGGCCTCTCTGCTCTCTAATCCAGTGCCAGGAGTTAAGAGCAGACTGCAAGCTTTTAAAAAACAAGCGTGTTCCGTGAGCTGTTTGCAATCGAGGGAAGGAAAACAACCCCAAGACGCGAGGCAGCCCCGAGGCTGAACCCCCCGGCATCCCAAGGATGCGCTGCCACCAGGTGGCACCGAGATGGTCCCGTCCCCCTGGCCAGGGAACGGCATCTCCCCCCAAAATCAGCAGGTTGCCTTTTCCTCTTTAGTTCTTACGGATTGAAAGGGGTGGGGGGAAAGAAAATAGTGAGGAAAATTAACCCTTTATGCTGCTACAGGCTGAATCTGAGCTCAGGACCTTTCATCCTTCAATGAATTGCTCCTTTCCCTTCTAATTGGCGCTGAAAATAAATGGGAGTTGAAGGGAAAAGGGACTTTTTTACCTGCTAGAGAGTTACCACAGAAGAAATAAGGAGGAGGGGAACTCCAATCCCCTCTGAGACACGAGGCAGCGTCCTGGCTTTGCAACTTCCCTAATTTTTATTTTTTTCCCCCACTAACTGAGCCACAGGAGAATTCAGGAGGGGAGTTCAAGAGCCCTGATCACATCTTCAGCTGGAGGGAGGAGTTACTGACCATTACTTAACACAGGCTCTTGCACAACTTTCACCAAAGAACACGATCAATTAAGCTGATCTAAACAAACCCCTTAATAGTTTCAGTATTAGTATTATTAATAGTTGTCAAATGGCACAAAGAAACGGGTGCACAAAGCCCCACAAACCCAAGAGGAATGACCTCCACAAGAAATCACTCTGTCTCTTCATTACTGCTGGGAAAAGCAAAAGCAAAGACTATTTTAATATTCTGCCCTTCCCTTCCACTCCAAGGAAAATAAAATACTGTTTAAAATCATTTATAAAGCCAAGGGAAGACATATTTTTGCCATTAGGTCGAGTTTTGCAAGATCCATTTGGTATTTTCGCATGAGTTTTTTGCCTTAGTTTCAAAGTTACTGCACAAACATTGAGAATAAATGAAGGAAAGTGCCTGTTTAACTCTAATTCCTTTGTGAGTCATCCCATCACTGCCTGAGCTGCTCATTCCATAGGCCTGGACCCTGCCTTGGATATGCTCCATACCTATGTTATCTTTGACTAAAGCAGGAGGGAGAAACCACAACCTAAGTAAGGTAAAGAAAGTCTCAGTTTCATGAGACAAAAAGAGCTCAAAATAAGTTTTAAAAAGAGCCCAAGTGGTGCTGCCCCAACCCCACGGTCCCTCCTGCTCTTGTCCACACATTCCTATCCCTCCCTGGGGTTCATGTGATCCTGCTGTGAACTGACAGGGAAGCCATTGGAAAACCAAGGAAATAAAGTAAAAAAGGGCTTGTTTTCCCCCAGTTTGGCTTCCAGAGCCAGGACACGGCAGGGGCGGGCAGGGAGGGGCAGGACCAGGGAGGTCCAAACTCCCACCAGCCACCACCTTCCATCAGAAAGTCTCCAGCAGCACCACCCCAATCCCCTCGGGACTGTTCTGGCATCCACAGGATCCTCCTCTCGGCTCGTTCCACCCACAGGCAAAGCATGGAATGAGCTGCTGCCTTCTGCAGGGCTAGAAATGGGCAGGAGCCCTTCCTGGGCTGGTCCTGGGCTCTCCTCCTGGCTGGACAACCCTGGACTCTTGGGGATGGGCTGGGGGCTGGACTCCATGATCCCTGTGGGCCCTTCCAACTCAGGATATCCCATATTCTATGATCCCAGATGTGGCCCCATCACCATGAACCCAAAAGCTGCCACAAGCACCAGAAGTCCTGACCCCTCCCTAAATCCCATCTTGGGACACTCCTGAAACAACTCAGCATCCTGAACATTTCTTTAGCCGGATGTTTTTAGGGGAAGGAAGAAAATAAAAGCTGGATGCCCATTTGGTGGCCCCCAGCAGAAACCTGGCAAGCTCCCCCAGAACTCCTGTCTGACTCGGAGCCCTCCTGGAGCTCTGTGTTATCTCATCCCACTTCCATAAAAATAATTCACTGGGGGGGATATTAAAGTGTGAACAAAACACACTGGGCCAGTGCAAAGTTCTGCACAAGCAAACAGTGAATGCCCCACTGTCTGAGTCCCAAAATCCCCCGTGATCCCACTAGTGGGTGTTATCCCCCAGGAAGGAACAATGGAAGGCAGAGGAAGACCCAGTTATGAACAAACATGGGCTCTTGAGCTCAGTGATCAATGCTTTTGTCTCTTTGATATCCTTCCAACCTGCCTTGCCATCCAAAGCTCTTTGCCAGAGGCCCTTTGCTTTCAGCAATATTTAAAGCTTTGTCCATAAAAGGAAACAATTCCATTGCAGACCCCAATTTCCTTCAATTCCATGCTTGGAATTCACGGTGGAACCACTGGAAGTTGTACCTGAGCATCAAAAACACAAGAGATCCACCAGCTGAAGATATTTGGGGTTTGCAATCGACCTGATTCTTCACCTGAGCATAAATTCTGCAAAGAAATCCTTCTCCACCAGCATGAATTAGAATTCAACTCCAGCAGGGCCAGGATTTTCTCCTTGGTGTCCCCAACACATCCCACAGGTCTGGGAACAGCCTGTGTTAGGAATCCACTGCACTAGAATTCCCAGGGCTGGGAACTCCTTGTCCTTGGGAAAACTGTCAGCAGGGCAAGGGCTGCCAAACCCAGGGGGAAGCAAAGGCAGCTGACCCAGGACAAGGAATCTGACTCCATTTGCTCCTTTGAAAGTTACTTCCAGAAATATTTCATCAGTGATGCCACATCCAACCCTGCAGCACACAAAGAAATGCATCATGGAAACAACCCAAGGTTTTGTTTTTCTTCGAGTGAACTCACTGCTTTCCTTGTGCTGTTTATTAATAGAATAAATGGCCTTGAAATATGTATTGCCTGAAATAAATGTCATTGATTAGGTCACATCAAAATATCACTTGGCCCAACAATGACAAATTTCCTGGCTGTGCTCCTGGAGGCCAAGAACTTGTTTCATTTAGGAACAAGAGCTGCTGGCAGTGGCTGGGGAGGGAACCTCTTGCCAAATATCTCCAAAGGAAATGAAATAATTGAGGATATTTGCTAACAGGGAGAAGCAAATGATCGCTTTCCTTGGGACATACCTCCAAACATCCCTGTTTCTGAGGTGGTGGCAGGGACAGCTGAATGATTTGTCACCTGGCACAGCCAAGAGAAGTCCCTTCAGCTGGCTGGGGATGCTTCAGGGGAGAGGCACAGTCCTCCCCAATGCCAGGAAGTTCTACAGTGGAAAACAGGGGCTTTCAAAGCTCCTCTCATCCAGATCCTCCTGGCATTAACTAACTCTGTCCAAAGGAGCTCTGCTGTTTCCTAACAGAGGGGGAACTTGCCCTCCTTTCCTACCATAGGATGCTACCAAATGTAGGGGCTGTTTTCCCCCACTACAAAAAGAAAAGCTGCAGGAAATGTGAGCATCAAAAATATCCTCTAAAGGTCAAGGCAGAGTGACAAGTTACTGGGTTGCCTCAGAGAATCATAAAATCCTGGGTGGAAGGGACCTTAAAGCCCATCCAGTGCCACCTCCTTCCATGGGCAGGGACACCTTCCATTGTCCCAGGGTGCTCCAACCTGGCCCTGGACACTTCCAGGGATCCAGGGGCAGCCACAGCTTCTCTGGGAAATCCATTCCAGGCCTCCCCATCCTCTCATGATCTTCCTGATCCCCAGACTTCAGACATCTTGTGCCACCCCCACACAAAGTGTAAACCAGAAGCTCTGGGATCCATCAGCCCGCTCTGGAAAGAGCCTGGATGAGAGTTCCCAGTGCTGGGAATCACCACGGAAGAGCATTCCTGGCTGAAGGACTTCAGGGCCAGCCAGGAGGGAATGGCAGAAATGGGCTCCTCTGGGGCTGGGGGACTCTTTGGGACTTCCCTTTGGGACAGCAGGTTTTTTCCTCCATTCCAGAAACATCTGGAAACACCTGGATGGGGATTTCAGGCTGGTTTGAGTGGACAGAGGTTTGGTTTCTGTTTGTTCCCTTGAAATCAAGGCAGGATTTCTGGAGTGTCTGGGCTGTGCTCCACTGGAGGGTGGAGAAAGCAGCTGGTGTGTCAGGGAGAGCATCTCAGCCCTTCCCAGCTCCCTGGTTTCCCTCAGCTCTGCTCTCCAGGACATGGGATCTCATTCCTCACAGCACCCTTTGTAAGGTCAGGCCACACATTGGCTTTCAAAACTCTACTTGTTGTTTGTTAAAATGGAACCAACATTCCAATTGACAGCTTTTACAATTGTTTGGGAAGTTTTTATAACACTTAACATTTATTTGTCAATAATGATTTTATTCTATATATTAAAATTCTTTAAATAAAGCATTAAATATTAATATTTATTAATGAATGCTAATTTTACACGAGACAGTGTTACCTTCTGGGTGCAGGCCCTTCCAAACACACTGTAAAGCCACTTATCTCTATAAAGATATATCTGTTTTCAGCACTTCTGCTGTGCCTGTTCACTGAATTCTGTCACTGGGTTTGAAAGCAACACCTAAAGAAACATGAACCGCCCAGGCTCTATGAGCTATTAACCCTGATTTCATACTTAATTAGGAAAATTACACAACTCTGCTTGGGTACACTTGTTGCTTTCTGGCCAGAATAATCACAGTGGCCTCTTAATTTGGGGGGAAAACTTTTCAATTTCCCCCCCCTCTTTAATAATTCCCAGAAGTCAGCCATAAATGACATATAACTTTACAACTTGTTTCACTCATAATTAAATTGAAGTTGTTTGGAAAAACCCTGCTACACTGAGGGGATACAGGAGAGGAGAGCATCATTTCGTGGGATGGAAATGAGGACAGAAATAAAGGTAAGGAGTGCTCCAAGAAAAAAATCTGGATTCATTTGTCTTAAAACCCAAAACCAGAAATCCACCTGAAACAAGGAGAGCCATTGGGCAAAATGAACCCACACTTTATCACTGACCTTAGGACTCATCCCACACTCCTGCTGGACTGACAATAGGAGAGCCCAGGAAACTTAAAAGTCAAATAATCAGCTGCTTTAAAGCCCTTTGTGGAGTGCAGAGAGCTGGTGGGTCGGTGCCTCTGTCTTCCAGCAGATAAGGGAGTGTAAATCCCACGGGTGTAAATCCCCAGGATCAAAGGACCTGGTTCCCCATTACCCTGGTGACAACTCCAGCCCAGCCCTTCCTGCCACCAGCTGTTCCCAGCACAGGGAAGGAGCTGTGAGAGCCCCTGGTGAAGAAGTGCAGAAGGGGGAAGGAAGGGCTCCTGTTTGCAAAGAGGAGCAGCCCCAGATGCTGCTCAGGGGGTTGTGGTTTAAAATTCACAGCCATGGCAGGAAACACACCTTGTCTTCTGGCAGAGAACACGTGGAAACTCCACCTGTTTCCTTACCTGGCCACAAAGAAGATGTTCCCTTTCTTTCCTCTCCTCAGGGTCTATCCATGGCCTCCCAAACTGATCCATGGCACAGAGGGAAATCATCCAGACCCTGTATAATTCCAAGATAGGACAACTTTGTTGCCAGGCACTAAAGGAACCAGAGATCACCCCTGTGACCCAGGATTGTCACATCCTCATGGTTGTTACCTTCCCCATTCTCCTCTGTTCTGATTTTTTGGGAATTCACACATTCCTGAGGGTCTCTGAGCTCAGCCTGGAGAAAAGGAGGCTCAGGGGGGACCTTTTCCCTCTCTGCAACACCCTGATAGGAGGGGGGAGCCGGGTGGGGTTGGGTTCTGCTCCCAGGGAACAGGGACAGGAGGAGAGGGAATGGCCTCAGGCTGGGACAGGGGAGGTTTAGTTGGATATTGGCAAAATTCCTTCCTGGAAAGGGCTGTCCAGCCCTGGCACAGCTGCCCAGGGCAGGGGTGGATCCCCATCCCTGCAGGGATTTCAATGCTCTGTGGATGTGGCACCTGGGGACGTGGTCAGTGGTGGCCTTGGCTGTGCTGGGGGATGGTTGGACTCGATGGGCTCAGAGGGGTTTTCCAACCTCAGTAATTCTGTGACTCTTTATGGTCACTGCCAAAGCAATTCAGTGTCATGTCTTCTCCTCCATGGTGAGGAGCTTCCACCCCACACTGATGACAGCAAAGTGTTTGGAGTCAGTGCAGGATCAAGCCAAGAGCTGGACACCACCAGGGCACGTGTTAAGCCTTTCACCCACCAGCAGCCCCAAATCCTTCTCCTCAAAGCTGCTCCCCATCCCTTCCCCACCCAGCCTCAGTTTGTGCTGGGATTGCCCCAGTCCTGTGCAGGAATGTGAGTGAAGGCAGCTGAGCTCACACTAAAGGGTGTTTTTTACAAGGTTGGGGTATTTTCCTCATTCCCCAAAGGCTTTGGGCACCTGGGCAGGGGCTGAAGCACCCAGAGCTGTGCTGGGAAGGAGCATCCAAACCCCAAAACCTGGCACTGCTCCTTCCATGTGGATTTGGGGAGCACAGCCCGTCCCATACAGGCAGCACCTCTGCTTGGGGTTCACCCAAATAACCTGGGATTTGGGGAGCACAGCCCATCCCATACAGGCAGCACCTCTGCTTTGGGTTCACCCAAATAACCTCCCTCGTGTTTACTTTGGGGGTGACTGGAAATAAATGTCTCCCCAGTTCCTCTTAGTGACTGGTCTAAAATGTTACTGAATTGTTTTTAACTATGGAAATACCCCCTGAAACCATTGTGGCTTATATAGATATTAGCCCAGGTCTAAACAGACTACTCTGACTTTAAAAATTAATGTGATCTAATAGATATTTCTAGTTCTATTCTAAATGTTCTAAACCTGTTTCTAAACAATTCTCTGTCTCTGTTTTCAAATTCCTCAGAGGACTAAGAAAATAACCCAACTTCTTCTCCATACATGTCATAGGTTGTGGCACTGCAGAACATTCCTTTGTGTCTTAAGGTCCAAACTCACTAACCAGGAGTTCCTGCTCCCTCTGCAGCAGCAGGTAAACCCGGGGGTTTAGGGTGAAAATCAGAAAATTAGGGCACAGAAACAATTCCACACCATTCCACAATGTGTTGCACTGTTCAGTGGGAAATAAAGGCCACCACAGATGCTTCCAATAATTCCAGTTTCAAGTCAGTTTTGCCTCCTTTGTCTTATGGAGCTTTTGATGTGCAGTCACAATATTGCTTGTCTCTCTGTTTTTAATAATTTTATATTACCTCAGCAATATAAAGTGCCCTGCAACACACTGAACTTTAATCTCTGGGAGATCAAACAGGAAGAAATACGATGGGCTGCAGAGTGACCCACTCAGGGGCAATATTCTCTCCCCCTGTAAAAGATAGCCCACAGCAAGATCTAAATTGCTTCTTGGATTGCACAGGCAGCACATCCCTGGGAGGCTCCAGGCCCATGGAATGGGCAGCAGGGACAGGCCCAGTTCCTGCTTTTCCCATGGAGGTTCTGCAGCAGAAGCAGCCACAGGGCTGCTCATTTCCATTCCCTGCCCACAGAATGGGGAATCATAAAGAAACTCTGGTTAAAACACTGTAACATCCAGGAAAGAGGCTGTCATTTTTTTCTGCATATGAAAAATTGATTTTTTTTTTTTTTTTTTGCCTAAAGTAGTACTTTTGAAAAAATAAAACCCTGTACTTTTAGTACAAAAATGGTCTTTGGAAGAACTGTGTTAAGGTCTCTTTTTGCTGCCTGAGGGCTCAGGGGTTCACCAAGCCCATTAAAACTCCTCAGAACTCTCTGGAAGGTGCAAAGCTGGTTCTGACACCACCAAAATCGATGCAAAGGCTCCTGTGGGGCTCAGGGTGTTTTCTGCCAAGACAAACGCAACCATGAGAACTCTTTTCCCCAAAACTTGACCTCCAGGTGAGGTTTAAGCTGCCAGAGGGGAGGGATAGGTGGGATAATGGGAAGGAATTGCTGGCTGGGAGGGTGGGCAGGCCCTGGCACAGGTTGGGCAGAGAAGCTGTGGCTGCCCCTGGAT
>JAWMRD010000268.1:0-17367 GCA_035584875.1 Syndactyla subalaris | reverse complement strand
CTCCTCTCCTCTCCTCTCCTCTCCTCTCCTCTCCTCTCCTCTCCCCTTCCCTTCCCTCTGTATATATGTGTAAATACATATAAACCGTCTCAGTTCTGCTGAAATTCGGGTTGCAGGGTTTTTTTCCCCCTCCCTCCTTTCCCTGTGGCTGGGAGGAGCCTTTGAGGCCTTTGTTGTTGGGCCCTTGGCACTTGGTGTTTGGCCAAGGTCAACCAGTCACAAACTTAGAGAAAAAAAAAGATTTGGAGAGGGTGTTTTTGTGATTTATCTGCATGAAATCTGTATTATTACAGACTGACCAGCTCTCCAGTTGACCTTCACATCTTCCAGGAGAAACTGAATACACAAGGCCAGAATTTGTAATGAAAGGGCGAGCAGAAAGAACAAACAGAAAAAGTATTGATTTTTCTAATCCTTTCAGGTCTTCTTTAGAAACAGAGTAATGCACAATTTAATTATTAGCCTCTGACTTCATTAATAGTTGTGATGTACTTAAAAAGAGTAGAAGAAAGACTTTTATGGCAGGACACAGTTTTGTAACTATTCATAACAGAGTAGCAGACACTGTTTCCCCCACACCAGCTGGATGCCATTGAACCCCACACTTCGTAATGATGGCATGGCCCTATGCAGATTCCAGGGGTCCACACTGAATTGCTGGTGGTTTTAATTTTAATCTATAACTCTGAAATGGAGAGAAGTGACTTCCCAGCAGGGAAGTGCAGAGGGTTCAACAGCACCTCCACATTCAGCTTCCCCAGGTTAATCTCCAGGCGAAAATTATAGAATCATATAATATCATGAGCTGGAGAAGGACCCATGAGGATCAAGTCCAACCCCTGGCCCTGCACAGACATCCCAGTAATCTCACTCTGTCCCTGCCCCATTGTTCAAACCCTCCTGGATCTCTGGCAGCCTTGGGGATGTGCCCACTTCCCTGGTGAGCCTGGTCAGTGCCCACCACCCTTTGGGGGAAGAACCTTTTCCTGGGATCCAACCTAAGCCTGCCCTGACACAGCTCCAGCCATTCCCTGGGTGCTGTCCCTGGTCTCACAGAGCAAAGGTCAGAACTGCCCCTCTGCTGCCCCTCGGGAGGAGCTGCAGACTCCAGTGAGATCTGATCTCAGTTTCCTTTTCTGCAGGCTGAACACACCAAGTGATCTCAACTGTTTCTCATATGGCCCCTCCAGCCCATTCACCATCTTTGCAGTCCTCATTGGTTGGTCCTGTTTGATCTCATCACATCATTGTCAAGTCTCTGAAAACCAGCAAAATCATGGTGTAAGCTGAAGAGCTCACCTGAACCAACACACAGGGTAGGGGAGTTGTCCTCTCTAGTGCCTCTTCCCTTCTGGCCAGACTGGATGCTCATGGAGGAGGAAAAGTGGATGTCTCCTGCTGGGACCTCGGACACTGGATTGGGAGGGAGAATATTTATACACAGGGGAATAAGGATAGCAGAAATAAGTGCTGGGAGAAGGGAGAGCTCCCTTGAAGATCAGTGCATTAGTGTGGTATTGCTCTTTTGTTCAGTGGGTTCCCCTGTGTCCTGTCTTGATACTCTCCATGGGGTGGGACCTCCTCCTGTCCTCATTGCAGGGACATCACCATCACACCCCCTCAGAATTTCTTGCCAGAGCAGAACCCTCTCTGCATCTCTCCACATCTTCACAGCCATGAGCTGTTAAACAAATGAACCATGTTTTGTTAAACAACCCTTGCTGCTTCATACTATCAACTGCTGTGTTAATATGGACTTAAATCTGAGAAGCCATGCTAGTTGTTTCATAGTGTGGTGCAGTCAGCCCTGGGAAAGACAGCTGCCATTTAGAGGTTCTCAATAAGCTGTAGGAAAGTATCAATAGGGATCTTACAAAGTTCAACACAAGAAAATGTCTGCTCCTTCCCATGGTATGAATAACCTCATGCCACCACAACAGGTAGGGGACAATTACGTGTGGAGCAGCTCTCTAAAAAGACCTGCTGCACAACAGCTTCACAGGAGTCTGGAGAGCATCCATGTGGTGAAGAGGGCCAGGCACATACTGAGTTTAGTGAGAAAACAGCCAGAGGTCTAGGGAAGTGATTAATCCCCTTGACTTGCCACCTCTGAGACACACCTCAGTACTGTGCCCATCTTGAGGCTCACCAGGACAAGGCAGATCTGACAAACTGGAGAATCTAATGGAGGGACAGTAAGACGATTGGGAATGAGAATGCACGATATACAAGAAGCTGAAGTGAAAAGGTATCAGAAATGATCCAACTTCTGTCTTCAATGACCTGAAAAAAGGTTCATAATGAAGGCCAGACTCATCTCACAGGTGCACAGCACAAGGACAAGATACAGTTTACATAGATTGCAGTTAAAGGAACTGTTATTGCACGTAAGAAAAGAATTGTTAACCAAGAGGACATCAGCCACTGGAGAAAGTACCCAAAGGTGGTAAAGTCTGCATCCTTGGAGATTTCCAAAACCTGGCTGGAGAAGACCCTGCTAGATCTGCTCTGGCACCAAAGTTAATACTGCTTGGAACAGAAAGTGGTACAAGGTGAACTTCAGAGGTCTCTGCCACCCTGAATCTGTTAGTGATCTTACTAGGAGATCCAAATACCTGAGACATGGGGTATGAGTAGTTCCTTATTAAACCCAAAATCATTTGTGTATATATAAGGCATCAGCCATTCTCATGGTGGCAGGCAGTAACTGCAGGAGTGAAAATAAGGAGCACAGCATGATTCAGTTTGGCAGGGATCAGGAGTCCTGGAATGCGGCAACTGGGTTTTACATGCACATCTTTTGTTTTTACCCTCTGTGGGGCAGAGTTGAAGCTCTGTGAGATGCATAACTGTAACAACCTTCACCAAGCCCTGTGGATCTCTTTGATATCTGTGTGGGCCTTGTGGAAATGTACTCAGTGTAAGACTTAAAAAGACTAGTCAAGGCACCCACCTATGTGGCACCTAGTGCCCAAATTGGGGTGGATGAGGCAATTTGCTCTTCATCAGTGCAGTCCATTTGACTTTAAAAGAAATGAGGGTTAGGAGATGCATTCATTGTTCTCTGGCAGCAGCACATCCTCTACACTGCATAAAGAGGTACTGCAAAATGTTGTAATAGAAAGAGACAGCACAACAAGATGTTAACAGATGGGCAGAATGTATGTGCTAACAGGAGCAGAGGAGTGAGCAATCTAGCCCCTCCAACTGTGCTGCATACCCACTCTCCATTCTTTTCCTGTGGCCCAACATGCATAATTTTCCATTACATGCCCTATACAAATCTGTGTGACACAAGATCTGTTTTGATGCCTTCTCAAGGTCAAGTTTTGCTTGTTGTTCACATAGTCCCATTCAGGAGGAAGGCATTAATCAAATGCATCTAGTCTGTGGAGGAGCCAATGGCTAAATGTAGTTAGCTGAGGCAGAGGCCATCAAAGTCCAGAATTTCATAAGAATCCCCCTTGGCTCTCAGGCAGTGCCCCTAACTGGCCCCCTCCACAGTGACCTTGGATTCCTCCTTCTACAAGTCTTCACATTCCCACCTAGGGTAGGTCCCACAGAGAAGAGCCCCTCCACAGTCTTTGCCCTGGCAGGCACCAAAGGGGAATGCTGCAGAGAGGTGTAGCAAAGGAGACATGTTCAGGGCAGGATTGATACTTTTCACAGAAAGAGCAACTTGTGGAGGGCAAAAGGGGTGAAATATCAGAGTCATTCAAAGATACATGAATTGACCACTGAACACCTGCACTGGGCAGGTGCCCCCAGTGTGTCATCTCCACTTCTGTCTTCACCAAGTCCCTGTGGGTGAGTTCCTTGCTCACTCTGCATTTCCACTACAAACCCCTGTCTCTCCTGGCTTCATTATTTAGTTTTACTTCAACAAGAATTTCAGTGAAGTCCATAGGGAGGATATTTTCCATGGTGGAAGTGTCAGGTTCAGCCAAAGGTTAATTTCCCTGAGATGTTCTCTCTGCCGAGTTCGGATGTCAGCAGATGAGCAGCAGGTGGGAGTTGGTATGGGAAGGACCAGAATTGCCTCATTCTGGACTTTCTCCTGAGGTTACTGGGAGATGAAATGGAGCTGCTGGGAATGAATGGGGAGTACAGGATACGGCATAGCACCACCTGCTACCTGCTTCTTTGAGGGCTGGGTCTGCTGGCTACAACAGGAATATCCATCACTGATGTCCAGAGGAAAATGAATCCTTATCACAATGTACCAACATAGTTTTCATGACTGGGGCTGCAGGAACTATCCCTGTTATTTTGATCCCTGTCTCTTCTGCTGACATCCTCAAGTGTCTCCCAGACCTTGGACTGGACAGGACATGGCAGGAGCCAAGGACTTGCCGCTGCCCTGTCAACACTGGGGAGCAGAGCAGCCCACCTTCCTGCCAGTGCACCTGGGACCTCCCTGACTTCTCAGCCAACTGCACAGAAAAAGGCTTCAGAGAGGGAAGGCTTCAGGAAGGGAAAGCAGGACTGACTCCATCCACTCTTGTTTGCCCTTTGCTATCCTCATTTTTGCCTTCACTTTCTCTCTCCTCTTCTCTACAGAGTAGGCTTATTGTTCACATCATAAAAGGGAGATACACTGATCCTTATGGGTCCCTTCCAACCTCAGATATTCCATGATTACACTACCCTAGCCCCTCATACAGTTCCTTTTCCTACAATCTCATTCCTCCTTTCCTCTGAGTACAATTATCTGTTCTCTTTCATCAATCCCTTCTGGCACTGGTGGCAGAGCCAGAGGAGTGGTTTCTTCCTTTTTATTTTCCAGCACACAGTTTCAACCACCCATCTGTGAATTCCTCTGAAATTTTGCCCTTTAGCCCTCCACAAGTTGCTCTTTCCTTGCAAAGTGCCAATCCTGCCCTGACGACATGTGAGGCTGCTTTGACATGGGCAGGTGGAACAGAGGGGAGGGAAACATCTTTCCAAAATCCTTAACAGGACACCTTGTTCAAGTTAGTTTCCAGAGACAGCTGAACGCCAAGTCTACTTGGTAGATACAGGAAGGGATGCCACTGCCTGGACTTCAGGACACATAATTTTCTCCTAAGGTGGCAGAAGGATGCAGAAAAAGAAGTGGAGGGACCAGAAAGGAAAACAACAGCTCACCACAGTGTCTGTGCCTGCAGCCTTTCTTCCTTGTTAGTGGTCAAGAGGCAATGGAGAAGGGGTTCCTGAGGTGTTGTCTTCATCCTTTGCATATACCTGGAAAACCTTGGCAGTCAGATGTCCCTGAGCTCTCTCCCCTCTTTCCTACCACCACTTCCCTTTGTCCTGCATCCATGCTCAGGAGTTTGGTCTACCTACAAGGACTCCCACCTGCCATGGGGTGTGTCCCCAACCGTCATGGGGTATCTGCCCATGCCACCCCTCAGGCTGTTGCCTTGGAGTAGTGGGCAGAGTCCAAGGGCACCCTGGCTGCATACTCTGAGGTATAAACCTCCTTCCCAGTATGCGGTCCTTTGCCCCTCTGCTCTCCTAGTCCCCCATGCCACCACTCAGCAGACACTGAGAACTCCATCCCAACCTAGACCCGTGACTTTTGTCAGTTCCTCCAAGCCCATCATTCTCCTTCTTCATTAGTGATCCTTTGCAAGTGTCATTGTGTCCCTCTTGATCTCAGTGCTGGGGCAATGCTGTGCCAGGGGTTTGCTCCTATTGATAATGAGGTAGCAAAACCTGACACAAAGACCACAAGGTTGTTTAGAAGAAGCAGAAACTTAAGGTGGAAGGAGGGTCCTTCATCAAGATGTGGGTGAGATGTTTGGTCTTATGACTTATTTAGAGGACTTTCCTTGTTAGGAAGGTTTCCAGTGGAAAGTGCTCTCCTAGTTACCTTAGCCAAAGGCATGGTGCAAAAACAAGGCACTAGGCATGACAGACCATGTTCCTGGTAACTCCGTGGTAGTGCTCAGGGAGACAGAAGGGAGCCTTGACTCATCCAAGATGTCTCCTGGCTCCAGCACTGCAGTGTGCTTTGGACTTGGCCCCATATGCCTCTGCTTTCTCAGCAGGGAGAACAAGGGATTAGTTCTCTTCACAGCACATCATGAGACTCGCCCACCTGTGCAAAGCATTTTGGACTCTCTGTGCTCACAGCACTGTTTTTAGTATTTAATGAATGAGTCTTACAGTCAGTAAGGCTGTTTGGCTCCCTTTGAGGGCTCCAGTTTTCTTTTTTTGTCTTTTTTTTGATATATTTTTCATCAGTGTTGCTCTAAAGGCTAAATGCAACTGCAAAAGCAAGCAATGAAAAGGTCCTAAAAGTCTCAAGGCGGACAATATTCCTTGAGATGTCTTCATTGCCAGGAGAAATGATGCAGGAACACAGTCTATGATAGGAACACTGCTGGGTGTTTCAAATTATTTGAAGATACAGACTTAGGTTGCTAAATCTAAATCAGAGTTCAACAGATTTATGTTTCTTCTGTTTATATTTTCTTTGGCAAATTCACAAGCTTTGGGGTGGCAGAAGGTCACCAAAGAAGTTAATGTAAAATGATGGTAAAAATGTGGAATAGTGAAGCAGAATCTTTGAGCATCCAAAAAATATTTCACTTGACCTGAAATGAAGTGTTTGCCTTTGAGGTATTTGTAAATAAACAGTGATGGGCTGAGTTCCTACAAATGCTTCATAGCCCAAGTCTCCAGGACAGGCTGTGGTCTCCCTTTATTCATGGATGTAAATTTTTTCCATCTCAGAAAAGACAGGGACACTCTTCCTCTCCCAGTAGAAGTGATTTCCATAGTTTTCATTCCTCTTTGAAAGAGTAGTTTTCCATTTGTCTTCTGCTGACAGAAATTTTCCTGAGTTCCCAGGGCTTATTGGTCAGCAATCTCTACAATGAAGGACACCTCTACAATCTTGCTGGGCATCCTAGGAATGTATTTCAGCAAGTACCTTTGGGGAAGAACATAAGAAAACCAATTGATTTCTCACAGGGTAGAGGCAGACTGTATTTTTGATACTGGCCTACTCAAGCTGAGCTTTTTTGTAACCTCTTTTCATAAATCTGATGTTTGTTGGGGAACGCTAGAGTTCTGTGCCTATGGAGGACATCAGTATGTTGCAGGAGATGCAGGTTGCTATACAGTCTGTAAAATACAAAATATTCTGTAGTAGGCATACAAAGCCTCAGCCACTTGCTGAAGTACACAGGGTTTCCCTTCTCAGCCCACCCCAGCAGAATTTGGTAACAGTTTCTTAAATAGCAAGGATTCTTCATAGGATGGCTGCTCTGGTTGTACCAGTACATATTCCTCTTATGCTTAGCAGATTCAGCAGTCAAAAGCAAGTAATAAGCTTTAATAGCTCAAGTCAGATTGCCAGCTTTACTCTACCATCTTCTGCCTCGTATTTGAGCTGGGCAGTGAGCAAAGGCTGAAATACATTATGCCAGGCTTTATCCCCTTTCATTTCATTTGTTATCTCTAAATTCAACCTGTTGGGCTCCCTGAGTGCAGAACTGTCTTCATAGGGACAGTAGCCTCACAGGAAAGGGGAGAGAGTGAATGTGGAACGGGAGCCACACATGGTGGAGTTTGCAATCCTTACTTTCTAATTCAAAATCTGACAGATCATGTCCCAGAGATGATATGGGAGGGAAGTCTGGTTTGTGAATCCTGTCAAAACTGTGACATAAAAAAGGTGCTGCATGTGCATCACTGCAGGGACTGGGTGGTAGTATATGCTTGGCAGTGGGGATATAAGTAGTTAGAGTGACGCAAACCTAGAGGGTTTTGTGCTAATTTAGGGCATATAAGTGTTAGAAGTAATTTAGCACTAAGTTACCACTAAAAATCTACCCTGCATCTGATGAACTGTCATGAGGAAAGAAAAACAATTTTTGAATTCTTTTGAACACTTTGCTGTGGAAGTTTTAGGACCCTCATCAGAACAAAATTCAAAAGTTCTGGCAAGTGGTGCAACTAGGGACCTGAGTATTTCATGAAAATTGAAAGCCAGTTCATAGAATCCTAGACTCTATAGATTCGTAGAATTATAGTTCCTTCAGCTTTCTAGGAAGTTATTAGTAGGGCTGAGCAAGCTCTGGTCTGGAATTATAGCTCTTCCACACTGTAGGAAATCAGGTCATACCTCTAAGCACTTGCTGTGGGTGTCTGAGTTTGACATGTTGACCTAATTCTTTTGCTCAAATATAGCAAAGAAGACTACTTCCAGAAAAGCTTGTGTGGGGCTTTTCTTATCCATAATCAAGCTTCCAAGCTCAATTTCCAAATCTGAGCTGTCAATATGATATTGTTGGAAAATTCAAGTTAACTGCACTAAGAACTTTATTTTTCTTCTCCTATGTTAAAGCTGGATATATCTCACGTAATCCTTACACTGATCCTTTTCTGAAATGTTCGGTGCTCCATATGCCTTGCACAATCCTGTTTATTCCAAGTTGGTGTCTACAGCTTGAATACATTCCACAGCAATTTCCAGAAATATAGGAAAATGTTTTTTTGGCACTAACTTCTTCCAGTCTTTTTCCAGAAGAACTCTGGTGTCCCACATCTTGGTGAAGAGCCAAGAAGTTCAGTCAGGAAAAGTCTTTATCATGCAAAGTGATGACTCTGGGAGAAGGTTTCATTCTCTCCAATACACTTGAGCCTTCCAGAGGTCCTTGCCTCACCAGTGTTTCCACACCCAGACTGCTCTGGCTGAACAGCAGCCAAAGGCAGTGGGCACAAGTGTGGAAAGGGAAAGCCTGAACCAGCAAAACCAAAAATAGACTTACTTGGACTGGCCAAACACAAGGGCAGAAGCCTATAGAGACTGTGGGGACTCCATCAGTGGAGGTGTTCAAAACTTGTCTGTGTCCTCAGTGACCTACTTTTTCCTCCAAGCTAGCCCTGCTTGAATAGTCCAGTTCCTAGGACCCAAATTGTAGTCTTGTTTGCAGCCCTGTCTCTAGCACCATCTCCTTTTGCTCCTGATTGGACTCCAGGGATGGACCTTGGGCAACATTTGCCACTGTCATGTCTGTCACAAAGAACCCTGTCACCAGCAGCCAGCCCTTCCCACTGTGCTAAAACCCTGTCAGTGAGGGGATGGCCTATGCTAGGATCACCCTCCACTCCTGGCACACTGGTCCCCAGAGAGCAGCATCTTCTCCAAAATCTGCAGCAAGCAGGCAGTCCAGAACTATGAAATCTGGTGAAGTGCTTATCTCAGATGCTGGAAACTGAAGCAGAAAACTCATGCAGATGCCACACTCTATTAGCTCAAGTGGCAGGTATCTGTATCAAGATAAACCTCTACAAATCACCACTTCTTTTTTTTTTTAGGTTTCTTTTTCCAAATGTGTATCAAATCATATTCTAAATAAACTTAATTGAAAAAATGATTAAACACCTAAGTGAGCTTTCTGCAGAGACAGGTAGAAATCCCTAGTGTTTTGAATATGAGCGAATTAACTTTCTTTCCTCTAGGCAATTCCTGCTGCCTCCTGCACTCATCAACACTCTGGAGATTATTTTGGGTTCATGCTCCCCTTTTACTAACAATAAAAAAACCTTTGCAAGCAAAGTAACATTTCTTGTACATGCTTTATTCCAGTCCTTACAATAATACTTCATTTGATTTTGGCTTCCCAGGGAGCCAAGAAAGTAAAGGGAAGCTTTGGGTTATTTTTTGATCTGTGGATCCTACAGGTAGCTAAAGCTGCCCATCACTGGACATGGTTTAGCAAAGGCTACTGGATGCTTAGCTAAGGGAAATCAG
Organism: Syndactyla subalaris; assembly: GCA_035584875.1. NCBI lineage: Eukaryota > Metazoa > Chordata > Aves > Passeriformes > Furnariidae > Syndactyla > Syndactyla subalaris. Next base: position 7,619 of record JAWMRD010000268.1, on the reverse strand, counting down.
TATTTTTCCTGCAGTTAAAATGACTTACATCAAGCTAGAGATGTAGGAAAAACAGTAATGCTTAAATATACAAGAACTATAGAAAATAGATACAGGCTTTAGTAGGGCTACTGGAAAAAACTGTCTTCAGTTTTCTCAAATACTTTTAACACGATTTAAATACACTAAACCGTTGCCCACTTCTAGTCATTGAAACACACAGATTCTGCCCATCCATCAAGACACTTTTGTCAAGTGTTGTTCACTGGCCTGGGGATGATATCAAGTACGCTACACAGGAAATGGGACCCAGCAGAAATTTCCAAAGCAGTGACTGTTAATGTTGGTGTTGAGATGGGTCTTTTGAGGGTAGTTTTCAAATCTGGTCTGTCACACTTATCAGGAGAAGTGGAGTTGAAAGGGATCTCCAGGATCACTCACTCAATCCCAGAGCTCACAGATGACAGTGAGCATGCTCCTCTTCATCAAACCCTTGAATCAGCTGTGCTGTCTGCCCTGTGGTGAGGTGGTTCTAGGCATTCACTGTTCTCATGATAGGGCACATTTTTTTCCTACTGTCAATCTAGTTATGAGCTACTAACACGTAAGTTCTGAGCATAAACCCATGAGCCTCAACCCATGGGTTTTGAGTCATCTTTGTCCTTTATGTAAGGCAGTTGAACCTTTCTCTGCTTCCTCATCTGATGGTACTCAAAAACAGAACCATGACCCCATTGCTGCTCTCTCCCTTTCTCGGCCACCATTATTCCCAGGGCTGTGATGGCTCTTTTGAAGCACAGGAGGAACACAGCGGTGGCTGCTGTTTCCTAAGTGTTCCACGTCATCGTTCGTCCCTCTGGTACTGCTAACCATGTCATTCATGGTTTCACCTCCTTTTCAATCTTGCTTATGGTCTGGCCTTCATCTTCCTGTCTCAAAATGTTCTCTTCCATTTCCTGTGGGAGGAACAGACTAGTCCATTCCTGTACGTGGACAAATCACATAAATGTTATTGAATCTGTTTGCTTACAGATTGCTGGCAGAATGGATTTTAAGGAGAGAAATGCCCAGTGTTTCAGCCAAAAGCCTTGACTCTGCAAACAGAGCTCCACAAACCTATGTTAGTGATGCTGTCAGATGAAATATAACCCTCCAGCACCTTCTCCTAATGCACTATGTGATGCTGCCAGTTCATTTTGTACCATATAAGTACTTGTACTGTGTCAGACTGCAAAGAGATAATGCATAATGACTAGCTGATAGTTAGCTTGTCTTTAGAACTTCTTGAAGTGACTTGCCAAGACTGATGTGTTATAATCACCTTTCTAGCATTTTCCAGCCCCCAGTCAATACCTCTCTCTTCCCCTTATACTGCACAGCAGGACATGGAAAATCAATCATGCATTTCTCAAGAAACCCATACTGAGAGACTGAGTCCCAAGAGCTAACGCTATTCAAGGTCTCTGTAATTCACAGACTTCATGACTAGGTAAAAAAAAAAAAAAAAGTTTATTTTCACTTGGCAGCAAAGTCAGCAAATGTTCTGTTGTCTCAGCTCGTGGACCACTGTCAAAGGAAAAACCAAGCATGGTTGTGGACCCATGTTTAGTATTGAGCTGTTCACTAGCTTCCATTGAAGAGACTCTTGGGAGAGGAGGGTTCTCACCCTGCTGCCCAGACAGCCTCCTTAAACTGGAATTTCTTAGAATGTTGTGGACTGGAATCACATTTAAATATGAATTAATTTTCTCTTTCTTGTCAGATCTAGACCATGATTTATAACCCAGGGTGGGCATTTGTATGAGGCCCATAGAGTAAGTATCCAGGTTCTTCTCATTTTTAGCTTTCCCTATTGGAAGTGTCCTTCAGCTGCCATAGGGTGTGATTTGCTTGGATTTGTCAGTTCACGGATCTGTGCAGCACCCTGCATGTAAGCACCGGGTCCTGCACTAGGATCTGCCTCTGACTCCTTCACCAGCAAAGGAGTCTGCCTTTGTTACTTTCTAGAACACATCAGGAGTATTTCTTTACTGGGTGACCAGGGGGAGACGTAGTGTCTCCATCGTCTCCTGAGGGAGGAAAGCAGCCCTGGGAAGGTTTGTTTTGGCATATGAGAGTTGCTGCCTGCCTGCTATTTGGGATGCACAAGAGCACACAAACTGGGTGCCAGGTGTTTGGCTTGCACACAACCTTTCTTAGAGTCCAGGAAGGAGTCAGGAGTTATTTTAGTCCCCAGGGAGACCTAAACCAGAAAGAGGCTGTATGTGAGAAGATGAGAACAGCATTAAGAACCACTAACTAATAAGCTCTTGGACAAAGGCAGGCATCACTTATTTGAGTGAACAGTACAAGAAACATGGTACAGAGAGGGTCATCTCATGTGATGCCAAACAAAACCTTGGCTAATAACAATAACCACTCAGAGACTTGTTTTAATCTTTGAGTAGAAGGTATTTGTTATTTACGGTACCGGGAACGAGGCGAATAGCTTCACTAAAACTCGCTCGCTTTGCAGAACAAAGCTTACATATTTATACTCTTTAACAAACAGGAAACTATGAATTGACAGCCCCTTTTCTTCGCGTCATTTTACACTTCTGATTACATCAGTCTTTCTGTTGGAGAATGCGCAGTAAAGAACTCTGGTGGTCTTTTCCATGTCTTCTTCACTTCGGTGGTCTCACAAAGTAGTCTTCATCACTGTAAACTTTCGACCTTATGCCCCGACGCATGCTCTGTTCACTTGTTTTTCACTATTTCACTACTTAGACAATTCCATTTGGCAAGGCATCCTGTTTTTCCCTTTTTGCTACATTCTGATTGGTTACAAAGATTCTATAGTGAATAGAGTTAGTGATATATAGATAACCTTTTCCTCTTATTTACGTGACCATAAGCACTTTTGCAGACATCCTGTTATGTTAGACAATTCATACATTCTAATATAGAAAAGTCTTTTTTATATCAAGTATATAAATGGATTAATAATTCATATATTCTAATACATAAATGGCTTTCTTATATCACATCTCATCTCATATATATTTTCCAAGCTTCTGGAAGTCCATGCTTTGAGAAAACCCTGAACAAGGGACCAAGTTCAGCTACAGAATTCTTTTTCATCTAAAAGAAGTTTTTCTCCTTTGAAATGTAACACTTTTTTCTGGGGCAGAAAGTTTTACAATTAAATTGACCAATTAAATTGTGTTCCTGGTTTTGGTTGTAAGCCCATTACCGAGTAACTTTAGGGGAAGGCCTTGTTGAACTGGGAAAAGGTAAGTAAAACTTTAGGGGAAGGCGTCTTTGAACTGGGAAAAGGTAAGTAATTGTTTCCCTACCATCTCCTCTGCATCTGTGGTTTTCTATTTGTCCTTCCAGCCTGGTGGTTCCTGGTCTGTTTAGTCTCCTTTCACTGCAAAACTATTCCTATGCTTTTGTCCTTCCTTTTGTTCCTTCCTCCTCATTTGAAATAGGAGTACCAGAGCTCCATCCAACATAGGTGTGTGCACACAAGAGGTGGTGACACCCGTGTTACCACTTGCTTTTTGTTCTGTGTTCTTCTACTCACAATTCCATTATCTGATTTTGAGCTATAGGTGAGCACAAAGCTCCATTTTTCATAAAACTGCCCCTACAAACTATGTGTGAATTTCTCACCATTGTGGATCTTCAGAATTGTCACTGCTGTATCCACACCCAATTAAATTCAACTGCTATTTTCACCTCCTGTCACTCTGTTTTGGGATTTGCACTGGCAGTGTGTTCTCGTTCCAGCCAGGACAGGGTTAATTTTTGCAATAGCCAGGAAGGGGCATGGCCAGGACCCAGAGGTTGTTCTATACCTCCTGGTGTCTTTGCTGAGGAGGTGGGGTTGGAGGGAGGGGGTTGGGGTGAAAGTCTCCTCCAAGAAGAAGGGGTTCCTGTTGGGGTAGAAAATGTGGCTGGGGGACAGACCTCCAGTATTGTTTATTGTTATGGGGTTTCTGTGTGAATCCTTTCTTTTCTTACACCTTTTGTTATTAATGTTGTTGCTGCTACTGTTCACTCCCATTGCTGTTTCCAGTGAATTGTTCTTATCTCAACCCGTGATTTTGCCTTTTGTGCCTCCATCTGCAGCGGGAAGAGGAGGGGGAGGGGCTGGCAAAGGAAGAAATAGGTGGGTTTAGCCACAGTACAAAACAGGAGAATAGTATTCCTAAACCACAACATCCACCCAGCACTGCTGCTCTCCAGTCCCCGGGGAGTCAGGGTGGGCATCTGAACCGGCACAGCCTGGAAGGCTGGCCTCCTGCCTTGCCCCATGGCAGAAGCAGATCAATACCTGTGTCGATGCAAAGAGAGAGGCAGCATCTTTGGTGCTGGCACAAAGTTTAGGTGGCCTGCTTGAAGCATCACATCACACCTTTAGTCCAAGGGACAGAGTGCTTCGAGCAGTGCTTCAAGAATGAGCAGTAAGGGTTCCAGAAATACTGGAATACAGTGTCACAGTGGTGACACTGGTTAATTTGGATGGAAAATGCTGAGTAAGACAGGTCCTGAGTGCTACTATAGATGAAAACAGCACATTCTCAGTTGAGCGCTTGTGTTTTGCATTTTGTGTAATTTTCCATTTTGTCCTTGCAGTTTCAATATTCCTGTTATACCAATGCAAAAACCCTCCCAAAGCACTCAATGAGCTGACTTTAATGACCACTTGGCTGCTGAAGATTCAGGATCACATTTGAAATTCTAGCAAAAAATCTCTGTCAGTTTTATTCCACAAATGGTAAAGGAGTGTTTAATAGACAATTTAATCACAGGATGGAAAGAGCTGGAAAGGACTAGTTGTAAAAGTGCTTGGAACGTTTTCCAGTTGGAACCTCTTGACAGGCTAATTCATCTATGTGGCCACTTATTAAATGACAAAGGAAGCCTTTCACATATCCAGGCCAAAATCAAGTGATTTTTGACTCTACAATCTTGAGACTAAATAGCAATTTGTAACTGCTATTATCAAAATGTTCTGGATGATAAATCTTTTCTTTAGATAATCCAGGATATCACCTGTGGAAGCCAATTGAGAACTGTTCTGTGTAGGATTATAAAGTTCCAAGAAAGAAAAGAACAGGACACCAAAGACATCATTAGTCCTCCAACCATCCTGTTTTCTGAGCAAGTGCAATACACTGACTTAATTAAGATGTGAATAGGAAGATTTACATGCAAAGAGTAGGAGGATGTCTCTGGTACCGGAAGGGAATATGAGTATTTGCTGATGGAGGCAGTAAGTAGCTAAACAGGACATCAGTTGGCTTTCATAGAGCCCTGTGTATCAGATGAATGTACTTTGCAAAGGAAGGGAGCAACAATTCCAGCCTTGGTGACAGCTTAGATGTCATTCCCTGAACAGTCACAAAAGAGTTTCACCCAGGTTTGGGTGGCAGGTGAGTCTGCAGCCAAGTTCAAGGAAAACCCATCAGAGTTAGCTGATAACAGTTTCATGAGCTGCTCAGAGTAGAAGTGCAGGAACCTATTTACAGCACTGTTACCTCAGTCCTACCAGACCAAACCATCTGTCTTGGGGCCAAACCTTGAAAGAGAGAGAGCCTCTGTGCTGGTTTAAAGGTAAATCGGTGGGAGAAATGAAACCAGTTTAAGAGATATTACAAGTCAGAGTTACAATTTACTAAAAGGATTACAATAAATACAATGATAAAGGGAGAAACTGGTTTTAACTCACAAAAATCAGATCTATAACCCAGCATCCTGGGGCACAAACCAAATGGTGTTTATTAGCCCCTGTGCTGACTACCACATGGTCTCCCTGAGAACAAAGTAAAAAGGAGGGAAAACCTGTTGATGAGGATGATGGTCACAGTCTTGTTGAGGTTCTGGTCCTTCTCTGGATCCCACAAGTGGTACCAGAAATCCCAAAACCCAAAGATTAAATATGCTCAGGTTCAGGTGGGAATGCCCAGTACCTCCCCCAGGGCGGAGAGTTTCACAATGGGTGATTTAACTCTGTGAGTCATGGGATATTTTTGGAATCTTTGATGATCTAGGTCATTGCAACTGCATATTGTGCAAGTCTCTAATAGCCCATTAGCAGACATGACCCCTCAGGCTGCATGTGAAGATGCTGATGCCTCCCCTGAGAGGAGTTATCACAGATGAATCACTGGTGTGAAGACAGAAAACGTTCTCATACCTCTCAGGGTTCTTTAACACCCAACTTGTAGCCTGAAGGGTCAGGTGTGCCCTGGGCAGCTGCTGCAGATGATCCATTATTAACAGGTCATGAGAAGTGACATAGGAGATGTAGAATACACAGTTTTGGTTACACCCACACAGTGATAAACTAGTCCCCAGCCCCATAACTAGGAAAATCTCTAAAGAGGAATATGCAATTTTTTCCCATAGACTGCACAGACCTGCATCCAGAAATCCCAGGTGGGTTTCAGTGCTACAGAGCTTCTCTGTTTCTCCATACTAGTCCTTCCCCTACAGTTCTGTACATTGAGGTATATGGCTCTTAATCCACAGACTAAAGAGGGCACCACCCACAACTATTTGCATTTACCTACTGCAAAATTTCTCAATTCTATCTGGACCCTTTGTCCTCTTGTCCTCATACTGCACCACCCAGAACATGGTCACTGAGCCCCTTTAGAGCAGGGTTGGGCTGTGTGAGAGAAGTTGAAGCACTCAGGGGGATACAGCTCCACTCACACTGTCGGGATAAGGCCAAAGATATCCAAAGGTCTCCAACCGATACTCTTGCCAGTGAAAAGCTTGCTGCTTAACTCCTGTGTGTCAGGTGAGTCTTGCAGAGCAGATTTCTAGTAGAGTCGAGCCCTGTGATGCAGCATTTGGGTCTATATTTGTGCAGAGATAGGAAAGTTCACTCACTCCATGCATAGAAAACCTAAATGTGTCATGTTTGTCAACTGCTTTTTATGTATGTGCTCACATACCCACTGTGACAAATTTAGGCTGCACTACAGAGTCATCCCTTCTCTGAGACATCCTAGACACATGTTAATGTCTATTCCCACAGTGGCTGCATTCCACAACAGAGAAGAGCCAACACAGTCACTCCACCAAATGTGTCTACATCTAACCCTGCATCACCCACTGTGAGTCACCATCACCCAGATCTCATCACACAATGGAACATTTTTGACTATGTGGTCAATCCCAACTTCTGACTGAAAATTCAGCCCAGATAGAAGTCAAGCAGAAATTTTAAGAAGACTTTAAACTTTTGAATAAACTTGGAGTATTTTTCTCAAGCCATAATGCTGCGCCTGGGACGGGGCAGCCCCAAATGTACGTACAGAGTGGGAAATGAGATGGTGGAAAGCAGTGCAAATAAAGGGAGCTGGGAGTCCTGGTCAGTGGCCAGCTGGACATGAATCAGCAGTGCCCCGGCAGCCAAGAAGGCCAACCATGTCCTAGGGAGTGTCAGGCCCAGCATGACTGGCCGGGTGAGGGAGGGGATTGTCCCGCTCTGCTCTGCACTGGGGCGGCCTCAGCTGCAAGAGTGGGGCAGTTGAGGGGACACAATGGAAGGAAGGTCTGAAACCACTGGAGAGTGTCCAAAGGAGGGCAAAGAGATGGTTCAGGGCCTGGAGGGGAAGCGTGTGAGGACACTGAGGGCA
>JAWMRD010000267.1:0-17404 GCA_035584875.1 Syndactyla subalaris | reverse complement strand
TTAGTTGTTATCTCTAGCTGTAAATTCCTAGCTGTTTTTTTATTTTTCCCCCCCTTTCCCTCTGGAAGGCAAAAAAGACGGGGATGGGGGAGGAAAAAAGGCCTTGAAATAGTTTTGCTGGACACCAGGCAGTTTATCCAGGGTCAAACCACCACAACAGTGTATACTTAATTGCAAACATAATTTATACCAGGCTATGGAAAACAAGCATTTACTTCCCAGCAGTTGCTAGAATGCCATCACAGGTTGTATTTGAATTTATACATTTCACAAAGAATAATTATGTTCATGTAAAACAATGACAATGATAAAATCAAACAGCAAATATGTGAACATAAATGCTTGCTCCTTTATTTCAATCATCAGCATAGCTAAATGGAAGCTCTAGTATCTTTTGGGGATTGTTTTGTTAACGCCGTATAAATTCTTCAAATTTTATTATCCATTTCAAGATAAAGTATATCACAGTCAAATGTTCTTCACAGAGCTGATACTATAGCAGTACTGCTATCATCACTTTATAGGTAACTAATTGAGAAACACATTAGTTAAGTTGTCTTTTAAAATGCAAAAGCAAGAGACTGTTTAAAATTTGGCATGTCTTACCAAGCCTGGTATGTACTTCTCTGTTCTCAACAGTCTCTTGCAACACAGTAGAATTTAATCTTTCAATACTTAAAAAGGGCTTGTAAGAAAGGTGAGGACTGACTTTTTAGTAGACCCTGTAGTGACAGAAAGGGGTAAATAGTTTTAAGCTAGAAAAAGCTAGATTTCAGACTAGACATAAGGATGAATATTTTTTACTTTGATGAGTGTAGTGAGGCTCTGGCACCAGTTGCTCAGAGAGGTGGTAGTTGCCCTACCCCTGGAAACATTCAAGGTTAGGTTAGATGGGGCTTTAAGCAACCTGATCAATTTGAAGATGTCCCCAGTCACTGCAGGGGAGTTGGACTAAATGACATTTAAAGGTCTATACCATTCTGTGTTTTGCAGTCTCTTTGGCTTTTTCAAGTTCGCCTATCTCATGAAATCTTCAAGAAGGCAGAGACTGGACTGGACATGACACTCCACAGTAAATGGACATGACACAAAAGCCAATAGAGAAGTCAGAGGTACCTCCCATTTGCTCTTTGCCATATTCTCTTTGATAATTCAGTGGCAGCATATGAAACACAGGCTTATGTCACACTTTTACCTTAAGTCACACTTTTACCTTACTGAGCTTTATCTATTTCTGTAGCCATTCAGGACATGCCCTAACCACCTGAAGCCCCACATTGGGAGGCCCCCCCAGGCCCCAGCATCTGCCCTCTGCATAAGGTAGTTCAGATTTTCTTGGTGGGAAAGGAAGCAGCTGTGGACTGGGCAGTAGATGAAGAAGAAGGAAGAGCTCAGACAGTGAAGTTTGGGCCAGAGATGAGATCAAACCTCAGCTGCTGTGACTCCTTCATATAGAACCCCCAAACGTGACAAGAGGAGAGGAGGAAAGAGAAGGAAAGAGGTAGGGCTCCACGAGGGCATCTCCATACATGATGTAAGAAGGCAATTCACACTGTTGGGTACCAGCTGTTCTAGGCATAGCTCAAGGTCAAACTTTGCATGCTGGGACCCAAAACCACTTTGGAGATGTGGATTGATAGGATGGCTGTATCACAGTGCAAGAGCAAGAGATGGTACCTCTTCCTTTAATAAAAAAAAATGCAAAGGAAATTGTAGAAAATGGCAGGAACAGGCTCTTGAAAAGGGTTTGTAGGTCTTCTGTCGGTCTTCTGTCATGAGCCTTCCTCAACAGTTTGGCTCCATGATATGGAGGAAAAGCAATGTTTTCATCCAGGCTGTGATGGATAGACCTAGTTGGAAGAAGTTACAACAGTTATAATATACTATATAATATTTTTTAATTTATAATAATAAGAAAAGATCAAGGATTCATTCCACTAACCTTAACCAATTTATTGATATTAAATCTTATCAAGTCACTGTTATTTTCTTGTATTTGGCATTTTCTTCTGGACATTGATTCTAATCTTCTTTGGCCTCCTGCAGTTCTAAACTCCATCTCCCCTACAAAATATGAAATGAAATAATTATATTTCAGAGTACTGTATAGAAAAGACACGGGCAGGTGTAATAGAGTTTTAAATAGGTAGACAAATTTAAGTAGATATAAATAAGTATAACTTTAAATAGATGTATCATGTGAGGTGTTTGAATAGGTCATGTATAAATAATTTATTCATATATATGTTCCCACATATGGAACGTAACGATAGCCCTGGAACCTCAGTATCCTGCATGTTGTGAGTCTGAGAGACAAATTTTTATACAATTGCTTAGCCTAATATTTGTTTTTAGACTAATGACTCCGTGGACAACCCCTTGTCACAGGGAAGAAGCTTGCATGCCCTTATGAGGTTGCGAGCTGTGCTAGTGGTGACACACGCCTCCAGTAGGGTCTCCCATGCTAGTCAGGTCTCAACTGAAGGGTGTCCACGGGCAGGATGGGCTAGCTAGCTCCCCAGCAACCATCCTAGGAGAAGGAAAACTCTAACTCCAAACCTGGGCAGACAGAGCTCACTTAGCCCTGTAAGGCCTAAGAGAAGGATACTCTAACCAAACCTACATCCTGAGGACTTTGCTGTCACTGTCCAAGCTTGCTTGGCCCTGGCAGATGAACCTTAGGAGAAAAGGGTGGGACCAGTTCTGCACACGCTGCACCTCACCTAAAAAATCCATTGTGCAGGCTCTAGGGACGTTCCCACACTTGCAAAGCCCTATAGCAACAGGTGAGGGGTGAAACAGCAGGTGATAAGGTGCACTGGAAGCCGCAGCCCCAATCCTGCATGCAGGCAGTTCAGGACAATCTAAGATTGTGCTCTATGGAGAACTCGCCACCAGCTGCTGCAAGAGAGGAGCCCCAAAGAGGAGATACAAGGACTCCCTGAAAGAACACCCCAGCCTTGGCCATATTGACCACCATCAATGGTCCACTCTGGCCTCCAATCGGGAGAAATGGAGTCACACCATCCATAATGCTGCTGCTTCCTCTGAGAACACACACAGAATCAGTCTGGAGGAAAAAAGGCAAAGCAGGAAGAACCATGCCTTGCTAGTAGTGCCAATGGAGACTTTCCACTGTGCCTTTTGCAGTCAGACTTTCCTACCTCACCTTGACCTTTTTAACCACCAGCATGCTTGTAGCAAGTGTGGGTAGAGCCCTTGCAAATCTTTGTTCGCAAAGCCTAGCCATGATGATGATGATGAATGCAAATAACATGCTCATGTCATGTAACTGCAAAGCCTTGCATTAGAGGGAGGTAAATCAAGAAAAACTCCACTGAACTTAGACCAAGTCACAGCTGTAAGAACAGGAGTGTGCTTGCATGTTTGTATATATCAATACCATTAATTACCTCACTGAGTTTCTTCTAGGGGCAATGTTGGGTCTTGTAGGTGATGTATTGACTCTTCAGAAGTTAGTCAGTGAGTTGGATGTATTCTCTGAGCTTTATAATTTACTCTATTTTAGACTTACTATTGTAATATAGTATGGCTTGAGCTAGTGTTCAGAATATATTCAGAAAATGTGTAGATAAAGCATGCCGAGTTTTAAATTTGGCTTATTGGTGAGCGTCCCATACTAATTAAACTGATTTAGGACACATGCAATCTTATAAGAGGCCCAAGTCAACTTAATTTTTCTTGTAAGAGTATAGTAAATAGGTCACACAATTAAACATTATCAATACTAATTGATTAATATGTTCTACAAATGCCCTGGAAATGGCAGGAGGCAGGAATCTGCTGATTTTAAAATTAGACTGGTTAAAAATTATCTTAGATCATTTTAGCTGCCTTATTTTAGGCAACTAAATTCAAACACTTTGTCTTATCAGCTTTAAGTAATACAACTAATATGTGAAAATTACCTAAAATCTCCTATATGCTAATTGTCTAAGTCATATCCTTATCCACTTGCACTGAAACCTTTGTAAATACCATCAAACAAATTAAAAACAAAACAAAGCACCTTGAAATTTATTCTATATCTGTCCCTACAAAATATAAACTTAATATAGGAAAAATATCTGTTAAAAACAAAAAAAAAATTACTGAATTTAAAAATTGCGCTTTTATTTTCTGAAATTCTGTGTATTATGTGACAAAAAACCCCAGACAACAAAAACCAAAAAAAAAGCCAAAAAAACCAGAGCAGACATTTTGAAAAAAATTGTAAGAAAAAATGGAACGTAAACTGAAATTGCACATAGTTTACATATAAGCTTTTGAAAAAAGAAAACAGTATTTTACTATCAGTGACCTGAACTTAAATACAGATATCCTAAGTCCTTATGAAACTTCTTAAAAACTGAAACCTATCATTTGGGTTGATTTTTTGTTTGTTTGCTTTTGTTTTTGTTTGGTCTCACTTTTTTAATGTGAAACTTACATGGATATCCTGCCTTTTTGAAAACGGGTCACTGACTTTGTCTAGTGAATTCAGTAATGTCATCTCACAAAAAAAGTAAGCTGAAAAATCACCATTTTACACTTTTCCTTATTGGTATGAGATTATATACTTGTTCTAGATCTGCAACTCCATAATTGTAACTATTAAGCCAAGTTTTAAAATTCTTTGATGATTTCTTGATTAATAACTGTTACAGATGTACATACAAAACCCAGCTAAATTAACATCTGCGTTCTGGTAAAAAAAAATTATTCTGTTCCCTTGCTGTAGTATGTGATAAGGTATTTTAAAGCAATTTATTTAGTGGCATGTTGTCAAACAAAATAATATACACCATTTAGAACCTTTTCTCTCTTCACTGTGTTTTGCAGTGTATAACAAATGCTCAACATTGAACCTTGTAATTAGAATGTATATGAGTAAAACTTTTGTAAAACACTGTAATGTTAATAAGGGTGAGAAATTCCAGTATTTACTATTTGTACTATTTATTGTTGCTCAAATCAGTACCAGAACACAGGCACTGTCTTCCTCAATCCTTCCAGTAACAAGCAATAGTATTGATAGGAATAGGCAGATCCATCAGATCAATGTGTCGCTCTGAGGCTGGTGTAATAGGAAAAATTTTGTGGTTTTTTTTACCATGGGATGATCTATTCAACACCTGATCTACTGACACCTTATGGGGGGCACCTTTCTCAGAGGCAAAAAAGAGTTTTAGCACAGGAGGTGGTGGGTCTTGTTGAGAGAGCTTTACAGTACCTTGGAAGGGGGAAATGGAAAATACCAAGCTCACCAGTGATAAGTGATGGGATGGAGTGCCAAAACTTGATATAACAAGCACTAACAGGATCCCTTAATCTGCTTCACAAGGTACTGGCTTCAATGTACCACATCTGAAATGTTTCTACACCAATGCATGCAATGCAAGGAACAAACACGAGGACTTCAAAGCTTTGGCTCGATCCTAGAGAGTTGACATCACTGGTGGGATGAGCCCTCTTATTGGAGTGCCCTGTTGGATTGTTTCAGGCTCTTCAGGTGGGATAGGAAGGGCAAAAGAGGCTGGGGGGTGGCGTTTTATGTAATGGAAGGACTAGAATATGTGCTCACAGTTGGATATGGCACAGTTGAGAGCCTCTGGACAAGAATCAAGGGACAAATAATGTGGATGTCATCATGGGAATCTGCTATAGACCTCCCAGCCAGGACAATGACACCAACAAATTATTGTTTGAGGAACTAAGGGACACTTCCCAGTCAACTGCCCTTGTCCTTGTGGGGGACTTCAACTTGCCAGAAATTAACTGGGAGCATCACACAGCTGGTACCACCCAGGTGAGAAGACTCCTAACACATCTGGATGACAACTTTATGGAACAGGTCCTAAGACAGCTGACTCAGAAAGATGTCTCCCTTGATCTGTTTCTTGCCAACAGAGTGGATCTCATGAGTGAAGTGAAGATTGGTGGCCTTGTTGGGCACAGTGACTATGAAGCGATTAAGTTTAAAGTCCCTGTTGATTGAAAAGTGCTGGCAAAACTTCAATATGAGGAGAGCAGACTTCAGGCTGCTCAGGGAATTAGCAAGTAGGGTCCCCTGGGAAAATACTTTGCAGATTCTGATATCTGTCTGTGCTAGTCACTGTTTAGATTTCACCTCCTGAGGGCACAGGAGCAAGCACTTCCCAAATATTGGAAGGCAGGCAGATGAGACAGAAGGCTGGCTTGTCTGAACAGAGATCTTGTCAATAGACAATAAAGGAAGGTGTATGCTCAGTGAAAGTAAGGTCAGATATTGGAACAAGATAGAGATGCTGTCTGCCATTCTAGGGAGAAAACTCATATGGTCAAAGCTCAACTGGTGTTGAAAGTGGCCAAAAATGTGGGGGACAATGAAAGCTGTTTCTTTTTTCAAATATATTAATGGCAATAGGCAGCACAAAAATATTGTTGGCTTGTTACAGGATGAAGATGGTCACCTCACAAACAGGGCAGAGGCAAGGCAGAGGTGTTTAATGCTTTCTTTGCCTCTGTCTTTAACATGGATTACAGACCAAGGGATTGTCAGTACCCTGAGCTGGAGGACAGATTGATCAGCTCCTAGTAGACCCTGAAACTGTGTGGGCTCTACTGCTCCAGCTGCATTCCTATGAATCTATTGGGCCTGATGGCATTCATCCAAGAATTGTCAAGGAGCTGGCTGATGTTATCACAAAACCTCTCTCAATGAGTTTTAAGCAGTCTTGGGAATCCAGAGAAGTCCCAGATGACCGGAAGCTGATGAATATTGTCCCAGTTTGCCAGAAGGAGTACCCCAGAAACTGCAGACTGGTCAGTCTCACTTAATTGCCCAATAAAATCATAGAAAAGATTGTTCTGTAAGGCATTTAAAAACTTAGAGGACAACACTGTCCTTAGTACAGCCACCATGGCTTCATGAAAAGAAAGTCCTGCTTGAACAACTTGATTACCTTCTATGACCCACCAGTTCAACTGGTAACCCACCTGTTGATCTAGGAAAACCAGTAGATGTAATATTTTTGGATTTCAGCAAACATTTTGATACTGTCTCTATCAGTATCCTGCTGGACAAAATGTCCAGCACACAGCTAGATAACTGTGTTACACAATGGGTGAGCAACTGGCTCACTGGTCACCTGTGACTACTGGGGTTCAGCAGAGTTCCAGCCTTCACCTGGTGCTCTTCCACATTTTCATTAATGCCTTTGAAGGAATACTACATAAGTTTGTTGATGACACTAAATTTGGAAGAGCTGTTGACTCCCTCGAAGGCAGGGAAGTCCTGCAGAGAGACCTTGACAAATTAGAGAGCTAGATAGTCACCAACCCTATGAGTTTCAACAAGGGAGAGTGCTGGATTCTGCACCTTGGATGGGGTAACTCTTGACGTACATACAGAATGGGGAATGAGATGCTGAAAAGAAGCTCTGTGGAAAGGGACCTGGGGGTCAACAGCAAGTTGAACATGAGTCAGCAGTGCCCTGGCATCCAGGAGGGCCAACCCTGTCCTGTGGGGCATCAGGCAAAGCATTGCCAGCTGGGCAAGGGAGGGGATTGTCCCACTCTCCTCTGCAGTAGGGCGGTGTCACCTTGAATATTGTGTGCAGTTTTGGGCACTGCAATATAATGAAGGTATTAAGCCATTAGAGAATGTTCAAAGGAGGGCAGTGAAGATGGTGAAGGGTCTTGAGGGGAAACCCTACAAAGACTGGCTGAGGTCACTTGATCTGTTCAGCTGGAGAAGAGGAGACTGAGGGGAGACTTCATTGCAGTTACAACTTCCTCATGAGGGGAAGAGGAGGGGCAGGTACCAATCTCTTTTCTCTGTTTACCAGTGACAGAACTCAAGTAAATGATACTACAGGTTTTTCATAATTATTACTTTCTGAACTTTGTTCACATCACTAATCTAAAATGAAGGTTTATCACCCACTGCTCTATCTTTGTCACTCCCACTACCCTACCTCACTTTTAGACAATATAAAAAAAAAATAAATCACAGTATTCTATGTAAAGAGCTGAACTTTTTCCTATTTCTGCATTTGGATTATAATTCCTAAAATTACTCCATCTTTATGTGTGCCTACATGTGGAAATATGTTGCAAATAAGGATGCCTTCTTACTTAATTCTCAAAATATGTTTCATTTTCAAAAAAGTGGTTTTGAGGCATCTATTTTAAATTTTATTTTGTGTCTTATTTCACTCCTCTTTTAATTTACTGCTGGCTTTATGATCAGTTTCCTGCCTGCATTTTAATCTACTGTTGCATAAAAATATTTATAAGCTATCATTTACTACCATTGTGCAAGTGCACTAAAGATATCTGACTCTAGGCTGTGTAAATATAGCTGATAAAATCACCAATTCTTGTAGGTGACCTTGCTAATAAATTATGTATTTTTAGAAAAAAATCACTGAAAATATATCTGCAACATGTGCCAAAGAGTTCTGGGCAATTCACGTATGTTGTAACAGTTTTTGAAATATCCCAGCTCACCTACGGGAAAGAAACAATTCCTCAAAATGCTAATCATTGAGTTGTGGAACTGTTTGGGTTAAAAGGGGCCTAAAAGCACACCTCCAACTCCTCTGCTATGAGCAGGCACACCTTTCACCAGGGAGGTTGCTCAGAGTGCTGTCCAACCTGGCCTTGAACACTTTCCATGCACTGGAACTGCACACTCTCTACCAAATAAGAAAAAGATACACATGCCTACTAAAGTGAAAATTAAACTAGGAAAGCATATGTCATCATACCCACTTCTTGGGAAGCTGCTGCTAGTTTAGTTAACAAGGTCTGCATTGTTCATCTGTCTTCATTACAACCTGAAAAGTGGCCTTAAAATTTTGTTTAACTGGAATCCAAAATCCAGCTCACCCAAAAGACAGGTTTTCTCAAATTAGATAAAAAAATACCTTGGAGAAAACCCTCCAAGGGTTGATGATCACTATGACCAGCTTAGTTTTGGCCATTCCTGAATGTTTTAAAGGATCTCTGTATGCGGAATTAAGAAATCCAAAATGACACATGTGCTCAGAGGATTAATCTGCATTTTACACAGTCTGAACAAACTCCAGTAGGGGATCTTACTATAGTGTCAAGTGAGAAAAATTGTTATTGTCTCAGCTAGATCCCTGACAGGATGTAATATTCCTTACCTGCCTCTACATGGCAAGAGGTGTAGCATTCTTCCCCTTAGTTCCCAAAAAGAAGAAACACTAGTCTCTAAAACTGTAAAAATTGAATAAATCTCTCAGAGTCTCTTCCATCTGGCTGAATTCTGGTCAATCAGTATAAAAGAGAGAAACATCCCAAACAGTATTACCAGGTTGCTGTTAAACTAAGTGGGTTGGATCATCAGAAATGAATGATTAATGAAACGGCCTGTCTTGAAAATTTATTCTGTTGTATAAATATTTATGTGCTAATAGCAGAGTGACCAACACTCTCCAAAGGGGATCAATCTCTCTCCTTTGATCAGGTCTTTATTTTTCTTTTTTTTTTTTTTTTTTTTTGTTTCCTTTTTATTTAGGAGTTTTCTGTGATATTTCTGTACAACAGCTTCTTAGAATTATTTTGAAGATAGCAGAACTGTGATGGTCTACAAAGTATGACCTGAAAAGGGAGAAGAATATTGCAGAGGGAAGTCTCTACACCAGATGAATAGAAGTTTGGCATGAACATCATAAAAACAATCTTGAGAAATGTTGCTTCTTTAACAACACAGATCTCACACTGTTAACTTAGTCAGAAAACAGACATCCAGTCTTACATTGCTTTTTGTGCTGAAAATGCAAATTATTTTTACTTAGATGGGTGCCATTATCACAAGGCTCTTTGTCACCTCACAGACTGAGTAAATGTTAACCCAGACAGCAATAAGAACAATTATATCCTCTCCTCACTCTCCACATTCACAGCTTCATTTATATGTGCATGTAGGCACACATCTGAACAACACGTTCCCTGTCACCTGGAAGTATGATGACCAAAATCACTCAGCAGAAGACCAAAACTTGTGTTTCTGCTAGCTGAAGAGCAGGTACCTTCAGAAGCACCTATTTAGCAAAGTAACTGCTGTTTTATTTATGCAGAGATGTGCAATTATAGTGTGTTCAGTATGGGATAGAAAATGAGGAAAAAAAAAAACAACAAACCTTATTTATTTTGCTGTTATTCTGAAAGCCAGCTACTCAAGGAGTGTTTTATATATATTTTCCAGTGATGCCACGCCCTGATCCTCAGTTTTTTAATATACAATGATGGGCTAGTCTCAGCTAAGGCTTACGAACTTTTTCAGGACTTCATCTGTAATTTTAGTGAATCAACTGACAGACAAAAGTAACACACTTAATATTAAATCAGAAAATTTTCTTTATCCTGTAAACAGAATATAGGCAACATATTAGTCTTGTTCTTTAGATATTAGCCTAAATACTATATTTCTGGAAAATGCAATATACTTGGAACATGTCTGATGTATTAAATAATTTTTTTTTATTTAAATTTGTGAATACTAAGAAACCTATGCTAGAATTTGGGCATGTTAGAAGAAGATAAATTTTATTCTGGAGCCTATTGCTCCATTGCTAAACTCTTCCTTTATTACGTAGATATTCTTTCACAGAGTTACTTTGACTTAATTTTTCAAGGTGCTTTTCGAAACCTTAAAAGTGCACAGCTTTCCTTAAGGCAATGGTAACACAATCAAAAGTAACAGTAAGAAAACCAATGGCTTATAAAGAATTGAATTTTCATATTATGTCTACATTTCACCACATACTGTAATTTGCATCTCAATCATATTGGTCTAACATATCAATGGTACAGCAAACACAAATGCACTGAGAAAACACATGGATTTATAAATATAAATAGGCAATTACATTGCTAATCCACTGGATCATATAACATTCCTAATCAAAACATTTGGCATGAGAAAAAAAATTATAAAAGGACCTGTAACACCTTTCAAGAAAAGATAAAAATTGCAGTATGATCCAATTTAATACCCCTTAAAACAGATATTCTTAACAATTCAGCCTCGACACTGACAAAACTCCAGGATGAACTGCAAAAGTTTCTCTTCCCTCGTACGTTCACCGTTCAGCATTATTTGTGATCGGTGGAGGAAACTAATGAAAACATTGAAATAGAACAAATATATTACTATGAACAACTATCATACTGTCCCATAAACTTTTGAAAATCTGCTATTTAATAAGATCTAGCCTCTTACTTTTAATATCATATTGCAGGAGTAAGAAAAGACCTGGCCCTGATCTGGCATGTTGCAGTGTTGTTGTGGATACACAAGCATGGTCCATCACTTCCACCAGTAAATAAACAAGATTCTCAAAGAGTGCTTGGCAGGATTTACTAGGTCTGTAGCCTTGTTAGCTGCACAGGGCTTTAAATAAACAAATGGTTTTTAGTTTTAGAATAATATCCAGGGCAACATGAGGCATTCATACATATTATCATGGAATCCCAGAACATTTTGTGTTGCAAGGGACACTTTTTCCTTTAGAAAAATTGAAGGGCAAATATTATGCTGTGTAACTTTGCTCTCCTCACTTTTTAAATCAGTGAATCTTTTCCTTTTTTTTTTCAGAAGACATTTGTATGTTATACAAAGGCGCATTTTCTAATGTGGTAGGCACCTTGGGATAGTTACCTGCTAACTGCTTAAATACATGAATAATGTCTTTACATATATGAATAATAAAATGCTGTTTGTTCGTTTTTCAGAAAAAAGGTAATTTTAATTTGGTACCTAGGTGTTTGGTGCTATTGCCATAATTTTTACTGAAACAAAGTCCTCTCTCTACCCAGAGACTACAAAGATGAAATTCAGTCTTACCAGTACACCTGTCAAGAGTTAGAACAGACTTGACATGATTGTAGAAAATCAACATCTTATGCTGACAAAGGGATGTAGATTAAATGCCCTAAGTTTCTGTTTCAAGAAGTAAAAGCACAGAACGTTAAGAATGCTACCTGTAGTACTTTTTTTTATCCCTGCTCTGTGACTTCATTACCAATATTCAAAACCTGCACTTGATTCAGCAGTTGGGTTTGGCTGGAGAAGTTATAAACTGCTGTACCTGTTCATTTATTTTTTGCTCAAACATGGTTAAGTAAGGCTTAGGAAATAATCCTCAAAGATCTAAGTCAAAGCACCTTTCCTTCAAGCACACATATGTTCCTGCTCAGCTCAGGAATGTCCAACATCTCCACCAAGAATAGGCATCAAGTTTCTAGCAGACAGAAGTCTTCACAACATTTGAAATTTATTTTCAACAAATATTTTGCCATTGGCACTCAACTATTACAGTATTAACTGAAAGCAAGCAAGGGGAGGACATGAGCCCAGGGAAAGCAGGTTGATATGACGAATGAATGTTCGTGATTCTGGCTCTTTGTTGTTTGTTTTTATCTGTTGCCCTTTGCTACTTAAGAGATGGTATCGCAAGTCCTGTGTCTTGTGTGTAACAGCCATGTCAGCTCCCTGGGGCACAGACATCTCTCCTCTTCTTGGAAAGCACATGGCATGCTGGGATGCTTAAGGATATAAATAAAAATTTACAAAAATTAGTGCACTCTTTTCTCTTGTCCATGTCTCTTCAATATGACAGAAGTCACATTGGAGTTACATCGGTAACCAGGGCAAGTATAGGCTCTGGGATCACACTCAGCTGGTGCAGGCTGTGTGGATCTGAAAAATACAAATATCTTGGGTTGTTAATCCATGTGTTTAAACATTTGGATCCTCATTTAAAGCAAAAGCAAAGGAGATTAAAAAAAAAAAAAAAATGGTTAAGGTAGTCACAGTGTGCTTCCAGAAGAAACATCAGCAAATATTGATTTGTTAATTTACTCCCAAATTAAAGCTGAAATCATTACTTTTTCTTTTTAAAAGAGTGAAAGAGAAGAACAGGAGAAAAAAGACCAATGCGTCTTCCAAGAGAGAAAAAACATAAACATAACCCCCCAAAATCCATCTTCTTGTTAGATATGGTTTTTCAAGCCTAAATACAGATAAGATTTCTATCCTTTGCAAAACAACAGTACAGTCAGTAAGCAGGCACCACTCCTCCTCCCTCAGACAGCACGTTCGGTCTGCAAAGCCACACTTCAAACTATGTACCCAGTGCTGAGAGAGTTAATTTAAATTTGATAACAAATGGCTCTGCTTTTGAAATGAATGTAGCCTGGCAACTTCAACTGAGAACCCTTCACAGGGCCTCAATTATGTATGCAGCTTCTTTGAGAAATAGTTTCACACATCTGACCCAAGGCCTGTGATGTTGTTGCCATGAAATAAAACTGTACATATGAAATTGTTCATTTCTGTACAAGCTCCTTGTTTCTCTACTCCCCCATCCCAAGGCGCACACATAAAAGGACCACACAAAATTGCTTGTTCTGGACTGATTTTTTACATTTTTTTATTGTTTCATCCACTAACATCTGAAGACAAATTTAACACATCTTATTTTTGTATAAGTGTTTAACCTGGATGCTCAGTTTTGGGTTTTTTAGGAATTTCCAGCCACTGTGCTTGACTGCTCTGATCAAAACTGTCATGTGAAACAAGAGAGACAGACAATGGGTTAAACACCCACACCATTTTATTTTATTTTATTTCCCCTCTCTCCCTTCAAAATGGCTGCTTTGTCTGTGTGCATACACCAATAGCAAATGCCCCTCTGTTATTGTACAACCAAATTGATGTGTCAAGTATTCATATGCTAATGGACTTACAGTTTCTCACTTTTTCACAGATAAATTGTAAGGATTGTTACAAACAGTGAAACACAAGAATAAACAGCTTTTATTTCAGATGTGATAAGTTACTTTCCATTCGAAAAACATTCAACACATGCTACTGACCATTATTGTTTCTATTCATTGCCAGTTTGCCTTCTGTTTTTCTCTCTCAGAATGATTAGAAAATATTTTGCAGATACAGCCAGAGCTGATACAAGTAATTTACTTTCTCTATTTTGCTTTGCACTTTCATAATGTGAAGTTAATTTTTGCTCAGTTATCACTGATAATGCAAGTTTTGCAATGGGCATAGTCATTGTTCCCTTTGGAGCATCCATAATTTTTTAAAGCTTACAATATGTGACATTTTATGTGTTAACAAAGTATGCTACAGTATGCATGCCCAGAACCCCTTACTTAGGAATACTACTGGCAAAGGATTCCCTACATGTAGCAGCACAAAGCATGAGTAGAAGAAAATAATAGTCAGCATATTTTTGTTCTCTTGAAAGATCAATATCATCAAAACCCAAAAAGATTAGCAGTTAAGAATGAGATAATTTGTATTTTGTACTTGAATTAAAATGATACTGTTTTCAGAGACCGTATTTTATAAATATGAAAAAAGTATTTGTCACAGATAACATAAACTTGTTTATTAAGCAAAAACTATTTTTTTAAAACATGAAGATGCATTCATATTTTTATGATTAAAGATGTGTGGGTTTATGCAACACGGTCATGGACAGTATCTGTGTCTGTAATTTGGATATGACAATAGATTTATATAATTACATTGTTCCACAGTGAATCCATAAATGCAAGGAAAATCTGAGTTAAACCCATGAAACCAGATGGAGACCTTAATTTAATTAGCAACTGGCAAATATCTATGCCACTCCACTGAAGTCCATTTTAAGTCAGTGCAGCCAGCCCAGGGAGGAGAGTGATGTACGCTGCAAATAATTGCCATGCCTGGGAGCTGTGTATGTTGGGACTTTTCCTTGCCTTGCAGAAGTAGAAAGTAAAATATTGATGCCAACTAAAGGTTTGCAACATCAGGTCACTGCAGACATACAGCAATAAGTTAGGCATTGCAGAAAATAAGATTCTCTCACTGTGGCATCAGCTCATCTGTAACATGTCACCCTGCACATTTATGGCATATATTTAGTCAAAGACTAATTCTACAGTGGATAATTTCTTTGAAATAAAAACCAGTATAAAATCCTCCCCAAACATAAAATATACAAACAAACATTTGCTGTGAATTTGTGCAGTAAAAGTTGATTTATAAAATATATGAACTTTCTCATTTTAAATGTGCCTCATTACATATACAGGGTTCTTGAGTATCAGATACTTCATGCAAAAAGTTGAAGGTTAGGGAAGGAATTGGTTGGTGTGGCAACTGAAGAAGGATGTTGTGCATCATACTTCAGGCAAAAGCATTAAATTCATAATCATGAAAACTACTAAAGTTGCAAGAGAAATGCGAATGAAAGCCTTTACTGAGGAGTTGACACGTAAGACATTCTTCTTATGCTTCATAGCGAAGTGAGTATCATTCTCACAAAAAATCAGTGGCAAGTTAACATCCTCAAAACCAAAATGTATGTTTGTGGAGAGATGCACAGGCACATTCAGTTCTCCAAAAGTAGAGAGTCTGAGAGTTACTTCTCCTGCTCTGTGTGCCCACACTCCATTTTATAAATGTTCTGGTGTTGCTGATGCTCTCCAGGTGTTATCCAAGAAGAGTCATTTTTTTAAGACTTTCTTTTACAAAGCAATCATGCTGATGCACCAGAATGTCAAACTGAAAAGCTAATTAACCAGACCACCCATAACCTCTGCTGAGAAATTCTACAGGTGTCTGAAAGCACAATGGTTTGAACACAAAAGAAATGTCACAGTGTCAGGGCCCCACTTCTTCTGAGAGGAAGAGGGAGGAAACTGAAGTGAAAAGGACATTTACAATTTTGGTCTCTGACCACGTACCATAGTAGCAGCCACAGGGTTGATCTACACTGCCTTTGGAGGGCTGATAACTCATTATTCATCCCATGCTCTTGCAGTCAAGTGTATAGCTGCTTATTAAACAGCCTGGTTCTGCAAACACTTTTGCACTTGCTTGACTTTAAGTATGCAACTGATTCTACTGGGGTGAACTGTCAGCAAATAATTCTGGGAGCAATGACATTGCCAGCATCTCAAGACTAATATGAGAAGAGGAATCAAAATCCTAATGTCTTAAAGGCTGGTCAAAACCAGTTTTCACCATATTTTTATCTAGTTTGTTCTCCGAAGTCTTCTTTCATAAATTAATTTATTTTTTTATGTAGATGATTTTGCAGTAATAGTGGGGGTAGGAGAGCTGGGAACACAAAGTTGTGTGGAAAAGCAGCAAAATGGGAAAAGGTTCAACACACAAAAGCTGATCTATTAAAAATAAAGAAAATTCTCAACATACGGAATAGTCAAGAGCTTTTTCCTCAAGTGTAGCATAGAAAAATTCAATTGAAATAACAAAATTTACACTAACATGAGAGTTTTCATCTAAAAAACACATTTTCTTCTTAATAACATACCTTCTCCCACACCTCTGCTAAGAAAATAATGCTTGCGAAGGCAAATAAATGTGCACAGTAAGAGTTGATTGGTCCTTTAAATAGCAGATACAGCTACTAAGATTATGCAATAAGAAATTACAAAATCTACAGTGCTATGTTGCAGCTGTGTGCAATGAGTTTCTATTTTTAGAATAGTATTTTTAGAAAAGTTACAGAATGATCAGGAAAATATGCAACTCATTTCTTCGAAAATGAGCAAAGAACTAGATGATACTTCAGTTCTAAGCATGCTGGAGGATATTTTGGGGTTTTTGCATCCTTGTTAGGAAGGGAAGAAAACTATATTAGGAATAACAAGAGTGTGAACCTTCTCCTGCACCTCAGAAAAGATGCTCCAGGGAAGCAGAGGAGTAAAACTGTGATTTCCTTCACTGTGATTCAGTGTCCAGCCCCGGAGTAACTTCTCTGTAGAAAAGCCCCATTGAAGATTTTTTCTGTGCCCCTACCTTGAAGCTACAGGAACAGTGCACTCAGTTTCATAATTATTGTAGTTATAGAAGGTTAATCTCCTCACAGTTGTTTTCAGGATACATGGAATTAAAGTTTACTTAGAAATGTTTAGATAGAGAGATAGATAGATAGAAAGATAGATAGATAGACAGACAGATGGATAGAGGGTGCTAATTAGATAAAAGGTGACAAGCACATCAAGGAGAAGAAGTTGTAGTACACAAGGTTACAACTAGGGTTTTTTTTGGTTTTTTTTGAATTAACTGTGTTGGAAGTGATTGCCAAGATCATCTAGTCCAACCCTTGATCCAACACCACTCTGTTTACTAGATCATGGCTCTCAGTACCACATCCAGTCTCATCTTAAAAACCTCCAGGGATGGTGAATCCATCACCTCTCTAGGACAGCTATTCCAGTGCCTGATTTCTTTCCGTAAAAAATTTCTTCCTCATATCCAACCTAAACCTCCCCTGGCAGAGCTTAAGCCTGTGCCCCCTTGTCCTTCTGCTGGCCGCCTGGGAGAAGAGACCGAGCCCTGCCTGGCTACAACCTC
>JAWMRD010000266.1:1398-17412 GCA_035584875.1 Syndactyla subalaris | reverse complement strand
GGAAGGGGCTCTCAGGTCTCCCTGGAGCCTTCTCTTCTCCAGGTGAACCCCCCAGCTCTCCCAGCCTGGCTCCAGAGGGGTTCCAGCCCTTGGAGCATCTCCATGGTCTCCTCTGGACTTGCTCCAGCATCTCCACGTCCTTGTGGGACCCCCGAGCTGGAGCAGCTCTACAGGGGGGTCTCACCTGAGTGGAGCAGAGCAGGAGAATCCCTTCCCTGACCTGCTGGACATTCCAGCCAGGACACAGTTGGTTTTTGGGCTGGGAAGCCACTTCGTGGAGAAGGTGTGGGATCTCATCCAGGATGCTCCTGAGGGACTGGTGTGGCCAGCACAGCCAGACCCCCCCCCAGCCACAGAATGTTGTTCAACTAAAGGCTGTAAACGTATCAAAAATGGGAAAATGCTTTAAGGGCTGGAGATGCTTCAAAGGCTTTTCTTTTTTTTAAAAAAAAATAAATATTCGCTTTTAAAAAAATAAAAGCTTTTCTTTAAAAAAGCCATAAAAGGCCCAAATTCAGGAAAGGCTCATTTGAGGGAAAACCAAAGGGCTGCAAACTCCAATGTGGCACAGCAGATAAGGCAACTCCAATGGGCACAGCCACGTTACAAAGGGATGCCACGGAGCGTTGAAATGAAAGATGCATTCCATGCTGCAGCTTTCACTGGAGCCTTTGTGGCTGCTGGGCCAACTGAAATGCTGATTGATGAGAGCTCAGAATAGCAGGGAAAACGGGAAAAAGCCTCTCCTGGCCAACACTGGGGGCTCCCAAGGTTTGGGAGCTGCTCCTGCAGCCTCTGCTGCCCCAGGAGCTGCAGAGGGGTCTGCAAACAGCAGGGATTTATCCCTGTTTTCCTGAGCACAAGGACTGGGTGAGGTTTGGGATGCTCTCTGGATCTTACATGGGATTAATCCAGGTTATTACCTCCCTCTCTGGCCTTAACCCTTCCCTGAGTGTCCGCCTTTCCCTGCTGGATGATGGAGATCTCTGGGAACATTAATCAACCTCACGGAGGTGCCGGGAGACTTTGTGGCTGGAAAGGGCTTTGAAGATAAAAGTCTTTTGCAAGTGCTAATTAAATTTAATTGTATTAATCTCTTTGGCTCGGGGATGATCGTTTTGCTCTGACTTTCTGCAGCTCTGGCTGGTGCTTGAGACCTCCCAGGTGCTCCCAAATCCCTGGGCTGAGGGTGGTGCTGGAGGGTTTTCCTCTGGAAATATTTCACTTGGGCTGAGCAACATGAGTAGAACCTGAGAGTCTTCTCTTAGAAAGATCATTGGTCTGGCCAGCTCTGATGGAGCAAATAATGTGCTCTGCAGGAGCAAAGAGTCTCTCTGAAGGAACAAATGATCTGCTCTGAAGGAGCAAATAATCTGTCTTTCCTGAGGTGTGGAGCAAATAAAATGTCTTTCATGACACAGGGCAGGACTTGGTGAAGGAAATCAAGTACCTGGTGCCATGGCAAGGTGTAGGAGTCGCTCCTGCAACTTTTGGGGACCATTCCTTGCTCCATCTCCTTTCACCCCCAGGCAGCACCACCAAATTTCCACTGTTCTGCTCTTTCCTGGCTTGTCCACAAGGCAAACCCACCACCAATCCTTGCTGGGCACCTGTGGGAAGGAGCACTGGCTCTGGCTGGGCTCTGCCTCCTCTCAGGAACACGGAGTGCTCCGAGAAATTCCAGGGGGCAAAGAGCATCCAGAGCAGCTTCTGGGTGGCTGGAGAGCAGGTCCAGACTGTGGCAGCAGAGCAGAAGAGCAGGGAGAAAGGAGTTGGCATGAATTATTCAGCTTCTGTGGAGGTTACAAGGAGTTCAGGAAGGAGCCAGAGCTCCTCTCGTCAGCCCATGAGCAGAGCGTGGTGTTTCCAGGGGGAGGAAAGATGGAAAGGGAGGGAAAAGCTGCAGTGCTGAAGGTCCCTCTCGGCTCTGCTGTGGCTGTGCCACCACAGTGGTGTGTGCAGTGGCACTTGTGGCCACCTGGGCTCTTCTGCTGCATGGGGCTGTCTCCAGGAGAGCTGGGAAGGTGGTGGAATTGGGGGTGAAGAATTGGGTGCAGGAAGGACTAAGCTTGGGAGAAGGGAAGGGACCATCCTTGGTGGTCAGGGCACTGCAGGAAGCCCTGGAGAGATGTCCCCTCCTCCTGTGTCCCTTGAGGGAACCTCATTTCACTGAAGGCTTTAGGGACAGGCTGGGTGACGTCCTTTGGAGCAGGCTGGGATTGCCATGGGGTGGCATGTTGGCTTTGGTGGCCTCAGCGTGGCTGGTGAGAGATGTCCCTTGGCACCCATGGGGACGTGGCCCAGCAGGGGGATGTCACTGGTCATCTGCTGCCACGTTGGCATCGTTCTTCTGCTCTTCAGGCCACATTTCTAATCCTTCCCCACATGCTGGCCAAGGGACATGGCTATGGCCGGGGCTGGGGGACTGTCCTGCCCTGTGACAGGTCACAAAGCCACCCAGCAATGAAAGCTGAGCATTCCAGAGCAGAGTCACCACTCCCTGGGCACAAACCCCAGAGGTTTGGGGCTCTCTGGGCTGGCTCTTATCTCTCTGTCCCCACTGAGGCCACCAACCCCCCCCAGGAGCTGCAGGAAAAGGCCCATGCTTGGGTTCTCTGGTGGAATCTCATCGTTTTGTTGTGGTTGTTACTTCCACTAGTGCTATTTCAGGAGAGGCTTGTGGAGCTGAGGAGAAGGAAATGCCATCTGCAGCATTTGGCCCAGTGACAAATGGTGGCATTGCTCGTCTTTTGGAGGGGGAAGGGCTTGCCATTGCCTTCTCCCAAGTGGTCATGTCCTGAAAAGTCTCTTCCCTGCCTGTGGAAGGTCAGGGTGAGGAAAGAAGGGTGGATGTGTGTGGAAGTGGGGATGGGAAAGGGGTTTCTGCTGTTCAACAGCCCCGTGTGAATCCCAAACCAGCCAGTCCTTGTCTCTGTGGGGAAAGGACAAAGGTAGAACAGAATCGCAGGAGTGTGGAATTGTTTGGGTTGGAAAAGCCCTCTGAGGTCATTTCCCACCCCAAAACAGAACCTGTGTGCCCCTGAATGCTGAAGCAAAGACAAATATTGGGAAGGTTTCCTCACCAAAAGCATTGCCTTCTTTTGAAACTTCGTTTTCACTTCAAACTTCGACTCAGGTGAAGACAAAAGGATTAAATAAAAGCTTTTCACCCCTGGAAAATAAATCCCAACCCTTTGCTCTGCTGGAGCCTTTTGTTGTTATTATTTCAGTCACCCTGTAAGGGAGCCCAAGCAGTGAGAGCTGAACCCCAAAGTCTTCTCCCACCAGACTCCCGCTGTGAGTGGAGCTGGAATCCCCTGGCCCCAATCCCAGAGAGCCCTGCAGGGCCCTGGAATGCTGAGTCCATGCTGAGCTCCAGGAATGGGAACTGGCCAGGAGAATGTCCCAGGGGTCAGGGCTTGGCTGGCTGGGCAGCAGCTTCGCTCCATGGGAGTGAGAATCATGGAATGGCTCAGGTTGGAAAAGCCCTCTGAGATCATCGAGTCCAGCCATCCCCCAGCACTGCTGAGGCCACCCCTGACTGACCCCTGTCCCCAAGTGCCACATCCACATGGCTTTTAAACCCCTCCAGGGCTGGGGACTCCCCACTGCCCAGGGCTGGACACTTTCCATGAAGAAATTTTCCCTAAAATCCCTCCTAAACCTCCCCTGGCACAATTCGAGGCCGTTTCACTCACACAGAATCCATGCAGGTCCCTGCACAAAAAGGGCTCTGAGCCAGCTCTGCTTTCCCTTGTAATGTGGTCCCCTTGGATCCAGGCCAGGAGATCTTGAGCTCCCTTTGAAGTCTCATTTCCAGGGAAGGATCTTGTTTCCCCCCAGTTCTGGGCTCTGTGCACCCACTGATGGTGTTTTCCACGTCCAGCATCCTCCCCAAACTCAGCACATGCCACCAAGTCTGAGTCTCTCCAAGCTGATGGTCCCAGTTTGCTCCCCCCTCACCCAAGGTGTTCCACTGATGGCCTCTCTCCATCACCTCACCCTCCTGTCCCTCCAAGAGCTGCAGGTCACAGGGATGAGACTCCCTCTAATCCCAGGCTGGAGCAGCTCCGTGGTGGAGCCTCACAAGGGATGTCAGAGCTGATCCAGTGTTGTCCTCATGGAGATGCATTCCTCACACTCCCAGCTCTCATCCAGGCTGTTCCCAAGGGGAAAATTGCCACATTTCACCATTACCCAGCAGTTTGTTGTGCTCCATCCTGGGAGCGATTCATTGTCAGCGTCTCCTCTGCCCTTCAGAGTGGATATTTATTTCTGTCACAGCAGGAAAGGCCTCACAGGGTTGTTTGTGTGATGTTACGAGGGCTCCTGGAAATATTTCAATTATTAACTAAATAATTAAACCTTTTCGCTGTGACTCAAGTTGCTCCTGGACTCGTGAAAGCTGCAAACTGATGAAAACAAGAGTGTTTGTGTCCCTGGCTCCTGGGTCAGGGGAGCAGGGATGGGCTGGGACAGGAGAGGACCAAGGATGGGCAGCTGGATTTGTTCCTTTTGCTGCCCCAGGGTGGGATGTTGACATGCCAGGACTGTCACCCTAAGGATGCTGAGTGGTCCTATGGCCTCAAGGACCTTCTCAAGGCAAGAATTGGGGGTTCTAGAGGCCAAATCTTTGCTTGGGGTTGAGGTTGGGACCTGCAAAACATACCAGGGCAGACCTTTGGGGGCAGGTGGTGACCCACCCCCATGTATTTCTGTCCCACTTTGAGACTGTCCTGCCTTCCCATGGGACCCACATTCCCAGAGAGGTGTTGGGATGCAGAGGGGCTTCCTGGGGGCCCTGATGCTCCGAGCTGGAAGATCTCCCTGGCACCTCTTTGGACCTCTGGTTTGAGAAGCCACATCCTGCCGACCCCTCTGCCAGGTAGCCAGAGGTGGCATCTCCCAGAGAAGCTGTGGCTGCCCCATCTCTGGAAATGTTCAAGACCAGGCTGGATGGAGCTCTGAGCAAGCTGGGCTGGTGGGAGGTGTCCTGTCCATGGCAGGGGTTGGAGCTGGATGGGATTTAAGGTCCCTTCCAACCCAACCCATTCCATGATTAAACCCTGACCTGCTCCATCTACTCCTTATCTTTAACTCTTTGGATATTTCACAGGCTGGTTTTGCTGCTCCATTTTCCAAATTCCAAGCAGCTGCTCCTTTCCTGCCTCTCACACAATGATTTTTGTGTCCTTGAGTTACTCAGCCTTTTTTCCTCCAGTTCCCAACTTTCCCTCAAATGTGGCTGTTCAAACCCTTTCCCTTTCCTAGTTGGTTGTCCCATGTTAGTCCAAGTTTTCCCAGAACTTTGAGTCTGTGATCACCCTTGGGCTCAGCCTCCAAGGGATCCTGTTCCCATGCATCCATCCATGCATGCATCCATGCATCCATCCATCCATCCATCCATGCATCCATCCATCCATCCATCCATGCATCCATCCATGCATCCATGCATCCATCCATCCACCCATCCCTCCATCCCTCCATCCATCCATCCATCCACCCATCCATCCATCCATCCCTCCATCCATCCCTCCCTCCACCCAAAAGGGGCAGCAGCAGTGCCAGGACCCATCCTTGGCCCTGGGAAATGTTTCCAGCTGGCTCCTCTACCAGCCAGAATTCACAGCAGCTCTTCCACCCTTTAATATTTCAGGCTGTTCTGGGGGAAGCAGCAGCTCCTGGAGAGGCAGGGTTGGGCAGGAGCTGCTTCTGTGCCTTTAAAACCCGTCCTCCTTTATTTTTCTTGATTTGGAGCCATTGCTGTCCCTGTGGTGGCAGCAGCTTGCTGAGGAGAAAGCTGGCAGATGGGTGGCCCGAGGGGCTTGGCACCCCCGGCTCTGGATGCCGGGAACATTTCTCCCCTCCAGAGGGAATGTCTCTTCCTTCCTTGCTCCGTGTTCCTGGCAGCAGCTCCCGGGGATGGAGGATATCCCCGGGGTGGCTCCTGGTTTTTTGGCTCTCCTCCCTCCCGTGGTCACACGTGATTCCCAAAGGATGCTGAGGTGGGGAGGCAATTTCTATTCTATATGTTCCATAAGCTGCATAACCTGGCAGAAGCATCCCTGCCTGCCCTGCTGTGACCCTGCCAGGAAAGCAGGTTACGAGACACTTGTTCCCCCACTTTAATGATTAAAGCTTAAGCTTAATAGGACAGAAGCAAGGAGCTGAAATATTTATTTGCTGGCTCCTGGCCATCCAGCAAAACCTCTTTTCCAGCCCCGGAGTCCTGCTGCTTTCTCCTGCCCTGCGTATTATGTAAGAAGCTTTTTAATAATATACGTTGAGACATATGGCCCCTCAGATTTAGTATGCAAATGCAATATGCTTAACTAAAAATAGCAGATATGCTTAATGTAGTTTGTTATAACACCTTCTGTTCCTTGGTGAGGAAGGGATCATGGTTGTGCTGGGCACGGAGCTTGGCAGGAGGGAGCAGGACAAACCTCCACTCTTGGTGGCCCATCTCCTGCCTCTTCCATCCCCATGACCCAGGGATTCGGTGGGAGACACCCAAAGAAATGCTTAGTGGGAGATAAATATTGACTGGCTGTAGGGAGGTTTTGGGGCCCAGCCAGGTGTAGGTGTTGCTTTACATCCAGGAGTTGATATCCTGCATATTTTATCCCAGTTTACACTGGAGGAATCATGGAATGGGTTGGGTTGGAAGGGACCTTAAAGCCATCTCCTCCCACCTCCTGCTATGGGCAGGGACACCTTCCACCAGCCCAGGGTGCTCCAAGCCCCGTCCAACCTGGCCTTGGTCACACAGGGGCTGAATTCCATCGGTTCCAGATGAAATCCACGGTGCCTTCAGCCCATGGGATTGGATGGCAGAGACTTCTCTGCTTCCTTCCCAGCCTTTGGGCCGTGGGAAGAGAGAGAAGGACACGAGGTCCATCTGCTGCCTTTCCCAAATCTCCCAAATCTCTCTTTCCCTCTCCCTCTGGCAGGCTCTGCTGGCAAAAGGCATTTTTCCTTCTCCCTTCTCTCCGTGCCAGTAACAAATGAGGTGTCATTCCGAGGTGACAGCTGGGTGACATCGGTGCTCCCATCCCTTTGGGGAGGCAGCTGAGGTGGGGAAGGAGCCCTCCCTGTTCCTGCCACAGCCCCCAGAGCTGGGCTGTCTGTGCCTTTCACATATAAGGAGATGAAGGTTTTCAAAATATTCTTTCATTATTTTTTTTTTAAAAAAAAAAAGAGAGAAGAAGGGAAAAAAGGAACCCTCTGAAACCCTCTGACTGGATCCCAGGAGATAAAGGGGAAGGATTGATTCTCCACTGCCTGGCTTGTCTGCAGCACAAGCTGGTGGCCTTTCCTGCTGATAACTCTTTCAGCTCTGGGGCTTTGGAGTTTGTTTTCCCCAAATAAATCTTGAACTTGTCACACAGACATGACTTGCTGCTGTGGGGTTTGTCACACAGTCGCTCCTGTGCTGCTCCTCATCCCCTCTCCATTCCCATCAAAGCCTCCTGCAGCCTCAAGAAGTCACTGATGTCACATCTACGTGGTTGTCCCGCTCCTGGGCAGTGTCTGGGACATCTCAGATCATGTCCCAGCTCCAGCAGAGAGGAGCTGCTCCATCAGGGAACTCTTCTCTCCCCCATTATCCCCACACTGATCACCCCCAGGGCCAGTGGAACGTGAAGTTGCAGATTGTGCCTTGGGGCAGCAAGGTTTGATTTCCCAGCCCTAGGGAGGGTTTGGAGACAAAGGGTGGTTACCTGGATCAGCTCCTTGGATCTGGAGAGGGAATGCCTGGACTTCCCGTAGGTCTCAGGTGTGTTTACCTGATCCTCTTGTAGCTGCTTGAGGACATGAAGGAGTTGCTTTGACTCAGGGGAGGGAAGTCAGAACACCTTGGGTGTGACTCCTCCTGCTGTGCCATCTCCCTGAATCGCCCAGGAGAAGCCTGGAAAGAAATTCAAGGTCCATAGCTGGGCACAGACCTCACGTGGAGCTTGTGTGGGTGCTGTCAGCAGCAGGGAGTCCTCCAGGGACAGCAGGGACCTCAGGGGTGTCACCACAGCACCCACAAGACTCCAGCACAGGGAAAAGACAACGTTCCTTGGTGCACTCAAAGGCTGGAAAGGGGGACAGCTTGGAGGTGCTGTCCTGCCTTTGGGCTCCCAGCACAAAGGAGATGTGGATGAGGGTCATGTCCTCAGGATTCAAGGGCTGGGTGGTCTCCATCAGGCCTCCACACAACCTGTGGGTTACAGGAGTTTCCATTCCAGCAGCCCAGATGAGACACACACCTCCTGGAAAGCCTCTGCTCCAAGGGACACTCTTCTCCAGCCAACCTGGGGCCATTTTTGTCTTCTCCAGCATCAAGTTATCCCACTGCTGGTCCTACCACCCACTCAGGACCAGCTGGACCCCTCCTGAGCTTGGCCAGAGGGATGAGACCACGATGGGCTCCTCAGTCCCCTCGTATGGCTTTTTTTGTGTTTAATTAAGAACCACAGAGTCATTAAGGTTGGAAAAGACCTCCAGGATCACCAAGTCCAACTGGTAACCCAGAACCACCACGTTCACCACTAACCAGTGGTAGGATCTCATTGTCATCCATGGGGAAATTCTGGGGGTAGAATTTCTTTTTCTTTTTAATCCATGGGGAAATTCTGGTAGTAGACATCTCATTTGAATCCCTGAGGAAATGCCATGTCTCTGATTGCTCCCAAAGCAGCAGCCAGAGCACAACCTGCCAGAGCAACACCCACAGGACAGATCTGGAGCTGCTGGTTTTCACTGGGAAAGCTGCATCACCTTGACTGGGATCAAACCTCCCAAAGCCTGTTGGGAACAGTCTCATTCCAGCTTCTCTTCACCCCCTTTCCAGGCAGCTTGAGGTGGAGTCAAACACAGCCCTCCCTTGAGAATGAGAGCACACACAGGGGAATGAAGCTGGTTTTGCTGGTGTTAAACTGGTTTTCCCGTGGTAGCCTTGAGGGTCCTGCTTTCTTACAGCTACGTTTCCATGGCAATTGGAGCTGCTTTCCCATCTACAAATCTTTGTCGAGGAAAAATGTGCCTGTCAGGGGATTGTTTAAGATTCCTGCACAGATTCAGTGGGGTTGAAGGAGCAGGTGGCTCTCCCAGGCCTTGGGCCCACGAGCCACATCCTCTGGGTCCCTGCAGGTGGGGCTGAGCACTGGACACCATGACTGGTGTCACCAGCCCAAGGTGCTCGGGAGGTGCTGAGCTCCAGGCACTGGTGGGTTATCTGAGGACACCCAGCCAGGTCCCACCTGCTGGGCTGAATGGGAAGGATGTGGGATGTGGGAGGGTCACGGGAGGGGTTTGGGGTTCTCCACCCTGTCCAGGGAATTCCAGCCCTGCCTGGGGCTGGTGGGGAAGGTGGGGGAGCTGTGGCTCTGCTGCCCTGGTTTCCATGACAATACCAAGCAAAGGATGCTGCAGAAACCAGGGATGAACCTCCACATCCCTGGGAGTGGCTGGGCTGCCACAGCAAGCCCTGCTCCTGGGACATTCCTTCCCGAGGGACACAAGGAATGGTCTCAACAGACCCTTCCTTGGACGTGGTGGGGCCGTCATGGGGATAAACATCTGTGTTCCCCTCCAGATGTGGCACTTGGTGCTGCCCCAGCCCCTGGAGGACACTGCCCCCTGTGTGGGCACCTTGGGGGGGTTTCATTGCCCTTTGCAGGGTATGGAAGGGGCTCAGTTGGACTTTGCTCCCATTTCACAGAAGGCCAAGGAAAATAAGAGTGGGGAGAACCCAAATTTCCCAGCTCTTTGCAAGAGGAACCTCATTCCCCATAATAAACCCTCAGGCACCTTCTAGTCCAGTCATAACATGAATCAGCAGAGAAAATACCTTCTCCCTCTCCCAGATGGAGCCAGGTGGGACCTGCTCTGCCTTTCTCCAAGCAGGACCATCTTCCACAGAGCCACCAGTGCCTCCAGCAGAGCTGGGGGGCAACAACTCCAGCTGGAAACGCCACGACACAGGCTGTATGCTCATTTCCCAAGCAATCAGTGCCAAGGACAGCTTCAGATGTTCATTGCCAGAGAGCAGCAGATCCATTTGGACGGAACAAGGAGGGGGGAGAGGGAAGCTGGAGCCTCTGGCAGCACTTTGGCTTTGGGTTGCAGCTCCGTGCACCCGAGTGCGCTGTCAGCCGGAGCCTTGTGAAGGTTCTTCCAGGGATGCTCCAAGCAGAAAACCCTGACAAAGTCAGGGAAAGCCACCAAGAATAGAAAGCTGAGCTTTCTGCACCGTGGAACGCTCTGCAGCCAGTTGGAGGCAGATGCTGAATTAATCCCCAATTTAATTAACGCTGCGCAGTGGAAAGAGCAGCTCGGGGTTTGTTGGGAAAGGCTGTCCTGTGTGCAGTAATGTATGTTAATGTATGGAAAAATGCAGTCATCGAGGAGTTTTTGTTCTATTCCCAACCTGGGATGGACTAAAAAGTGAATTTAGAGACTCTGAGGAGTGGGACTGGGCATGAATGAGGGTCTGTGGTTGGGCTTCCCACCGTGCCAAAATGAGGTTAAAAACTCGAAGGTACAAACCAAAGCCCAAGTGATTGGGATTTATTTTTAGTGTCTCTGCCATCTGAGCCAATCAAAGGGTTTTCAGGGTTATTTTTCACCACGGTGATGGGGGATTCCAAGGGATGGGCTGGAGGAAACAGCAGTGGCAGCGTGGGCTGGTGCTCAGCCCCAGGGCTCCAGGAGGAGCCACTCAAAATGCTGCTAAAACTGTCAGAATTAGCAAAAACCACGGCTGGGGTGTGTCTGTGGGGACATTCCCACCCCTGGTTACACCTCTCCAGGCTCAGGGTGACTGCCAGGGTTTGCCACGGAGCCTTTTTGGGTTTGTTCTGCCCAGGGATATTTATTAAAGGCACCCAGAGCAAAGTTTCTTGTGCTTCTGGGCCCTGGGAGACCTTCCTTTTGACACTTGCAGCAAATATTTAACTCCCACTGATTCTCTGCAGCCCCAGCACAGAGTTTGGAGATGTCCTGGTGCAGCTAAAGAGTCCTGGCCCAGGCATATTTCATCCAAGGGGCTTGTAGCTGGGTTTTTAATTTTTCTCTCTTAATGCAAAAGAGCTATTTCATAGAAAATGAATTTTTTAGGAGAAGCGACGCTTTTCCAAAGCCAGTTTCATGTTTATGGTTCCATCCTTGCACATGTTTCATGCAGAAGAAACAATGAATTCTGCCTGGCTTTGGCAGCTCTACTTAAAAAAACGCTGTTTGTTTTGTTCTCTTTGTTATTATCGCTGATGAAAACTAATCACTGTGTGTTTTTAAACCCAAAGTTTCTTCTGTGGTGTAAAAATCCCTTCCCCTCCCCTCCCCTCCCATGAGTACAACTGGCTCCATGCCAGGCTTTCCTGTTTAAAATTAC
Organism: Syndactyla subalaris; assembly: GCA_035584875.1. Lineage (NCBI taxonomy): Eukaryota > Metazoa > Chordata > Aves > Passeriformes > Furnariidae > Syndactyla > Syndactyla subalaris. The sequence goes on along the minus strand of JAWMRD010000266.1, from coordinate 6,029 downwards.
AAACCCTGTTGCTCTCAGGTCTCCTCTGCATCCTTGCAGACTGTGCTGGGTTTGGTTGGTCTGCATGTGCAGGGATTTACCCATGGATGGACCTGGGCACTCAGTCCAAGTCCTGGGGAATTCCTGGGATTAACTCCGAGCTGAGCAGACCCAGGGGCAGATGCAGAAGGATTTTGGGTGGAAAATGTTTCCCCAAAACAATTCCCGTTGCCCAACAAATTAGACTAAATAGGAGCTTCCTCGTGCGACTCGTCAGGTAATTATGGAGGGGAGCAGATGGAATCTCCTCCCCAGAGCTGGAAGAGGATCAACACCAGGCAAAGCGGTGGTGATGGCTGGCACTGGTGGGAGTGGGAGTCACGTGGGAATGACAGGGTGGGAACTGAGGCTGGAGGAGCTGGGGGGTGTTTGGGAGGGGGGTTGAGCCCACCCAGGGGTTTGGGCAGCCCGTCCTGGATCACATCAGGGTGCTGTGGAGATGCTGAACAGGGATGGATGAGGTTGGATGGGGATGTTCTGCATCACCAAGGATTTTGGGGAGAGCTGGCTGGACCCTCAGGGCAGGGCTGTTTTGGAGGGGCTGCAGGGAGGAGACCCTCAAGTGGGACCCTCCTGGTGGGCAAGTGCAGGGTTTGGGCAGAGAGGGAGAGAATATGGACGTTCCAACATCCCTCTGGCATCGTGTGAACATCCACCTGGAATCTCTTGGATGGAGGGAAGCCCAAGAGCTGAGCAAGCACAGCCAAGGCAGGTGTTGGGCACAGGGGGTCCCAGTTACAGGATTGTGCTGGTTCCCATCATGGAAAGTGGTGGAGAGGGACTCAGGTCCTGCTCATTGGGTCCTGAGCAGAAGTGGAGGCCAGGAGAAGCCAGTCATGCTTTAGGAGGCTTCAGTGTAGGGAGAAGCCAAAATCAACTCCTTTCTCTGTGCCACGACCCCTCCGAGGTAGGACCCAGGGAGATGGGATCCAGTGGCAGCCAGATGTGAGGATTTAGGGCAGGAGGATGAGTGTGGGCACCAGAGCCCTTGGTCAGTGAGAGCAGCACTGCAGATCCATAAATCTGTGACTGGTTAAAACTGGCTGGAGCTGAGCCTGACCAAGCACTACCATCCCAGAATTTCCCAGGAGTGTGGAAAATCCAGGGAATACCAGATGGATCAATCCTATTTAACTTTACATTGTTTTTCTGCACCTGGAGATGCTGCTGGTGGGCACGTCCCTGTGGGTGCAGAGTGTGAAGTTCTGAGTAACCAGCAAAGTGGGGCTTTTCAGAGGTTATTTTTTTCCCAAAAGCTGAAGAAAGGTGTGGTTTGTGGCTGGCAGGGAGGGCTCTTTGCTCAGGATGGGGGGAAGGGGACAGCAACACATCTGGCCAGGGGTCTCCAGAGGTGTCTGGTCCAACCTTCCTGGATCAACACTTGGCCAAGCTGAGGTGAAGCCTTTGGAGGGGCTGGGAGGGAGGTGGGTCTGAGCACTGTGGGTGCCAATGTTTGGCCTGACAAAGCCAGACCTAAACCCAGTCCCAGCCTGGGAGTCTCTGCCTTCCTTTGCCTCTGGAGCTCCCGGATGAGAAGGGTCCATTTACATGGGATATTGGGAAGGAATTCCTCCCTGGGAGGGTGGGCAGGCCCTGGCACAGGGTGCCCAGAGAAGCTGTGGCTGCCCCTGGATCCCTGGAAGTGTCCAAGGCCAGGTTAGATGGGGCTTGGAGCACCCTGGGCTGGTGGAAGGTGTCCCTTTCTACACAAAGATTTGGACTAGATAATCTTGAAGGTCCTCCCAACCCAAACCATTCTATGGCTCTGTGATTCTGTAACATCCTGTCATTCAGAGCAGCCCCAAAGTGTCTGGATCCTTAAGTGCCCAAAAAGAAAAGAGAGGAACAAGCCAGACTCATCCCAGCCTTCCCAGAGCTGAGGGAAGACCCCAGGCCACACTGATGGAAACCGTGACCTCATTTAGAGCAGCTCAAAATCTCAGCAAGCCTGAAGAGGTTCCACAGGAGCATCACCCAACCCTGGGGGCTCCTCCAGCCCACACCCCAAGAGCTGCAGAGCTGTGGGGGCACCCAGGGCTTCCCTACATCCTCAAAGGGCTTGGGAATTCCCTGCCTGAGGCTGAGCAGGCAGGAAAAGGCAGGAGGAGGTGCCAGCTGAGCTGGCACTGGGGGCGGCGCGGGAAGGGCCGCGGGCGAAACTTGCACCCGGCAACTCTTGAATTAGGCAATTTTGGGAACTGGCTGTGATTTCACCAGCTGGTTCTACCAAACACGAACCAACTCCCCAGGCCAACCCAGAAAAAGAGCCTTCCCGTGGTTGATAAAGGAGCTTGAATGAGGAGCCACATCCCAGGACCACGAACGTGACCTAAGAACGTGCTTTTTTCATTTGGGGCCCCAACCCTGTGTGCTCCTGGCCAGGGAGGAGTCTGGCTCTTGGCAGTTCTTATTTAGTCTCCTGGGAGAAACAGAGCAGGAATTACATTCATCCCAGATTCCTTATGACTCAGGTTTCTGAGGCTCCTTGCAGTTGCATACCACGGCCAGCTCGAATTTCTCCACGAAAATAATTAAACCGAGGAAAAATTAGTTTGCATAGAGCAGGGAATAAAAACCATCCCAAAAAAAGAACCAGGCTGGAGGGGGCTTGGAGCAACCTGGTCTGGTGGAAGGTGTCCCTTCCCATGGCAGAGAGCTGGAATGGGATGAGCTTTAAGGTCCCTTCCAATCCAAACCATTCCAGGATTCTGTGATTCCCTCCAAGGGTTCATTTGAAGGTTTCACCAACTCTGAAGCCTCTTGTTCATTAGTCCTGTGGGTCCCATCCTGCATTCCCTGTGCACCAGCACCCAGACTGAGCATGGAGTGATATCTCCTGGCTGGATTTATCCCTCTCCTCCGAACACCCCTGGAATGCCTCACCAGGCTCCCAGCCCTGCTGGCTCTCCCAGCATTTCTCCCCCTGGCAGCCCAGGGAACTCAAGCCTGGCTAAAAAAGGGGGTTTTTACAAATGCAGAGGGAGGTTGGAGCTGACAGGAATTGTTTCTTCCCATGGGATGGGGAGCAGAGGGCTGAGCCCAGTTCCTGCTTCCAGAGCTGAGTCACAGCATGGAGCTGGAACAGCATTCCCAGAGCTGCAGAGCCCCCCACCCCTGGAAATTAAGAGCTAAATTAATATCATTTATCACAAGGATGAGTAATTCCCAAAGCACTTTGTGAGCCCTGTGTGACCACCCCACGGGATGACAACAGGAGGGGTGGATGTGCCATCCCAGTCCCTTCCCCTGGGAATTCCTGCCAAAAGGAGGAGCAGATCCCAAGTCCTTCCTCACCCAGGTAAACCCACCGTGTTCAAATGGCCTGGGCACCACCAGCCACTTCCCAGCTGCAGAAACCCCAACAACTCCTGCTCCTTTTTCTCCTCTGCCTCGTGACTTTGCAACTATGCAAAACATGGCCATGGAAGTGGCAGGGCAATTGGTTACAAAAAGGGGGGAAAACGAAAGAGCAAGAGTTGAAAAAACAAATCCAGTGATCGCAGATGATTCGCCAACAAGGAAAAAAAACACCCTCCAAGGTCACTTTTCAGCAGTTTTTCTGTTTGGGGTGAAGAGTCTCTGGTAGGTCCTTGTCTGATGTATTGATTTAATCAAGTTTCTGTTTCATCTGGCTGTTGTTGCCATAGTTGCAAGCTGCTGACAAGGTAGAAATGCAACCCCCCAAAAAAAAAAAATAAAAAGTCACATATGCATAACAATCCATGAAGTTCCCATTTTATTGTTTAGAGGCCAATTAAATCTATTCCCAGGTGGTTTCAGAGGGAAGCTGGTTTAGAATCACTCTGGAAGGGAGGTGTAAACTCGCTGTTGGAGTGAGCACCGGGTGAAGGGCAATGGGAGAAATGAAATTAATTGGAAAAATAATGAAATTAAGACTGGAAATGTCACGGCGATCCCAAAGCCGCCCCACGACGAGGAGCTGCAGGCAGAGCTCAGGAACAGTCCCAGCCCTGGCTTTGCTCCTCGTGTTATTTGTGGCTCCCTGCCTAAAACATCCCACTGGCTCTGTGAGGAATGCCAAATCCACTGGGGAAACAGGCACGGCATTCGGAGCCCAGAGGATGAGAGAGCTCTGCCCTCCTTCAGGGCTGGGGAGACACCCAGCATGGCAGGAGATACATAAATATATCTATATATTCCTGAAAGAAGGAGGAATTCAGTGGAAAAGGGGGAGAAAAGATCTAAAAATGAAACCTCAGTGCATTTTTCCTGGTTTTTTTTTAAGGTTGCACCATCCCCTTCGCTACAAACCAAGGCAAGGAAAGGTCCTGGAAAGCAGAGAGGGAGTTTGACTGGAATTGTGATTCCAACATTAATGCCCAGCTTTCCCATTATTATTATTATTAATTACAATTTTGATGGAAAACTGTCTGTGGGCAGAGGAAGGAGCCTTTTTCCTGGATCAAGGATGGGGTGCAAACAGGGCTCTGGAAACCTTGGGGCTCCCTCCCACCCAACTCCTCAGGAGATGAGAATTCTTGTTCCCATTCCAGCCCCAGCATGGCAGGAGATACATAAATATATCTATATATTCCTGAAAGAAGGAGGAATTCAGTGGAAAAGGGGGAGAA
>JAWMRD010000265.1:0-17421 GCA_035584875.1 Syndactyla subalaris | reverse complement strand
AAAAAGACTAAGAACAGTCACATCTCTCTGTCAAGCACAAAAATTTGTCAGATCAAGGATCCTGGTTTTAACCAAGGATCCTCACCAGGTGGACAGAGCAGAATTAGAAAGAGACTCCTCCTCACACAAAAGCACAAACAAAACATGCTGGACCACCAGAAGAGGCACTGCAGGAAGAAACCTTGCAGGGAGCTCCAAGGGCTGATTTGCTGAGGTAATAATGGGTTGCTAGAATCAATGAGAAGCAAAGTCTGCTCTGGAAGATTTTTAAAAGCATATTCTGACATTCAGGTAAGGGTGCAGATGAATAGCATCTCTGTATCCTTTGTTACAGGATGCTGTGCAAATTTCATAGTAAACTTACTCTGACATCAGGTTTGGACATCAAATTTCAGCACTTGTTATCAGCCACTGATTGCTGCCAGGAGCAGAGCTCCAACTTCAGAGGCTTCAGATCAGAGGTAAAGGATTAAAAATAGAATTTAAAAAGTCATGTTTCCATTTTTTTTTTAGTCTTTCTTTTCAGTTCTTGTTTTTCATTTCGTACAATGAAGCAGCTATTTTATTGGAGAAGGAGTATTTTTACGGAAAGAGGTTATTTTCAGGTTCACATAGCAATGACATAAAATATCTTTTCTATTTTCACATGTCATGTAAAATAATCTTATTATATACAATTATGTGTATCATACTAGTAACCACAATATGAAAATTCTTTACCAGAAGTATAGTAGCCTATAATTGCCACTCAGAATTGGCTCCAAAGAGATAAACTGGCTGTGACCCATGAAGAATAACCAGGTAGCATCTTCAAAGAAACAGTGATTTCTCATCTCAGGTGGTGTTGCACATACAGGTTTTGCACCAAGTCTGCTGAGACTTAATGGTTTGGGACATCCAAGTCCCTGTTGGTAATAAAATGAAAGTTTGCAAACTGTATTTTCCCTGTGCAGTGGATTATAGCTCATATAAAAAGATGCAAAATGTATTTCCTGTTAACAGAAAGAGCAGCGTTTTCCTTTAAAACAAGTTTGAGATGCTGCATCTAGAAATTAAAAGAAAAAAAAATAGATTCTTTAATTAGAAAAATTGAATGCAGCACAGTTAGTAAACCTGCTATGGAGCATTGCAGTGTCAACAGATAGTAAAAATAAAACTTGTTCAGCAGTCAATGTACACTGGCATAAAACCAGTGAGAAAAAGCAAGACTTGCTCGAGCTGTAGATGTAAATGCAGTGTAGGCATAACTGTCCCATTATTTGGCTTCCCAGGAGGAAGGCGAGATGAAGAGCAACAGGAAGTATATAAATGTAGAATTTATTTCTGGATATACGAAGTCATCCTGTCACAATCATCATGACAACATTATGGAGTACGTAAAGACAAGGAGAGAACAAGTAAAAAGAGTAAATGGTTTAAAATCTTGCAAGGACTGATAAGACACAGCCTGACACATTTGTACCCCAATTTATTTATATGTGCAGATAAAAGGAAACTGCTATCAAAAACATCCTTTATTTCAGAGTGCCCTGAAAATTGTTTTGCTTTAGATTGGACCAAGGCTATATAAAATATTAATAGTCAAAATTATACATGCACATGTGCACAGACTCTCTGGAAGGATTGTATTACTGTCACTACCTTTATTTTTAACCTTATTCAGGTCACCCTAGACCCTGTGGGACTGCACTGTTGTTTACTGTCTACTAGCTCAGACACGATATTTCTGGTGATAGCTCCCTAAAAAGAGCCTTCTGACAGAATGGAAACTGTTTACCAAGAAATCCTTAAGGGAAGAGTTTAAAGATTTCCATACTAGCAGCTAAGAGGATAAAATTTAGAGTAATATGACATCAGGCCTCTCCTAACAAGATTTTTTCTTTTCAATTTATTTTTTCATTTATTTGCTGAACTTGCATTTTTATAAAAGCAGCAAACCCTAGAAATTTTGTTTCAGGGAAGTGCAGCTGGATAGAGGGAAGTGCATAAGGGAAGCTTTTCTACTCTTGCCCTTTTGCAGCTTCAGTCTGGTTGCTGTATTAGTGGAAGAACAAAATAGCTGCAGAAATATCTGTATATATCCACAGTTTGCAACTGCTTTACCTCAGCATCTTGTAAATTACATGAAAAATAAAGTTGCCACATTTCAGGAGGTAAAGGGGCATTAGGGTTGGTCACTGAAGGAGTATTCAGCGGTGACAAGTGATAGAGTGTAATTAATGAAGATAAAAACAAGAGATATTTTAAAGCATTTCACATCATGATCTGCTGCAGGTGCTGCAACTTCTTCATATATGCTAGTGCTCATCTCACCAAATTATAAAAGCTGTCCTAAAACATCAGAGGGGCTCTCAAACTGCACTTACAGGCCAATAGGAGGAGCAGTTTCTTTCCCAAACTGATTTACTGAGGGTATTCATGATCAAAAGAATTTTAATAATTTATTCTTTTATTTAAGATTTTAATGCTTTCAAAAGTCTTTCATGCTAAGGAGATGCAGACTGAGAGAACACAGTGTGATTTTATTTATCAGCTGTGAAACAATCTTACTAAAAGCCCATGCCTCCAGGGTTCTTTTCTCTCAGGGTCACTATTCATAATAGCAGTCATACAGCATCTGATCCCATGACATTCACCAAAACCACACTTTTCGTCAGCACCACCATCTGGGATAATTTTTTTGTTTTAACTGTGCAAAGAGACCCACAACTTTTGCTGATTCTTTCCCCTCCACAGGACTTTTCTTCTTAATGCTTTTTCTTCTGCAAGGGAAAACAAGAAAGCATTAAGCACTAAATCACAGTGTAAAATCACTTTTTCCTGTACAAATAAAAGCACTCATAAGCATCTCTACGGGATTTTTTTTTCCCAGATTTTTTCTAACTAGCAGCTGTTTAACATTCTTAAGCATTCGAGAAAAGGATTCACATCAGAGGTGAAAAAGCTTTCAAGTCAAATGTGGTGCATGTACAATGTATACCAAAGAGCAAGCTGTTCATGAAAACGCTTATGTGTTACTAATGTAAATGCATTCAGACTGCAAGACAGGAACAAATAACTTCATAGCTAAATCAGCTAAACTCAGCTCAAAACAAAAAGCATGATGGTACCCTCAAACTGAACTGTTCCAGTATGCCAGTCTCAAAGGGATTATATACTGTCTGGACACATCCTGTGTGCACAGAACCTCATACAGCTTCGAGAGGGAAACCTAAACACAGGCTTTAACACCACTAAGGCAAACAGTCTGTCAGCTTCAGAGAGCACACAGGACTTGCTAGGGGTTATGCAAAGAAGCAAAGGTGTCTTTCAGATGCAGTGAGACCTTTCTCAGCAAGAGCTTCAAGTTCTCAGCATTCTGACCTCAGCATCACCTCCCTCCATCACCTCCTCCCTCAGTGTCACTGTCTGGAAACAACAAACCAGCCTGGCCCTGCTGAAAGAGCAAGACAGAAAGCATGAGGAGGAAGCAACCATTGATGGGCTTTATGGAACAACTTCACCAGAGCCAGGCTTAGACCTGTACTCCCCAATCACTTTTTAATCAAATGGCCACTGCTGGCAATGAAAGGAGTGCTGCAAATACATGTGTGGCAGCTGATGGATGTGTTGTCCAGCTGATGGGACTATCAGAACTGAAATCATGAAACAAGGACTGGAGATTTAACAGCTTTGTATCCTTGTTGGATCAAGGATAGAGAAGGCACTGTGGCACTGCTATGGCCTTCAGTAACCACATATGATTCACAGATCCAGATTAATGTGTTTTCTGTGCCTCATGTTGCCCCAGCATATAAAGCCAAGGAGAAAAGGGAGAGGACAAACACCCAAACAAACCAAGGAGGTAAGACTACAAGGCAAAGCAATAAACCAGGAAATATATTTTAAGGTTTTCAGTGATGATTAGGATGTGACAGATACAGGGACAGGCAGAGGGACTGCATAAGGAAAAGTACCAGCCAGAGACTGTAAGGATGCAAAAATGGGAGATAAAGTAGAAGGAGCATTAGGGACAGAAACAGACTGGGGAAGAGAAGCAAAATAGAAGTAAATGGGGAATTTTTGTAGTACAGCAAAACATAGTAGTTGTGAAGTACAATGGTGGTGCAGGCTAAGCTGCAGTATCTCAGTCCTTTAGCAAAGCTGCTACTTCATGTGGACTGAGAGACCAAGGCTGACAGAAATGCAAAGTGAGCAAATTATGCTATAACTACTGCATTGTACAGCAAAGACATCTTTAAATGTTTTGGGCAGGGATGGGGGAGGTAAACATTGTGTTTTGACAGACTTGCTTGGGGCATACTGTCATCTTTGTGTAACAGTACATACCACTAAAACCTGAAAAACTAGTAACCTGGATCATCTCTACAAACTTTCCTCTGTACAGTGGCTCTGGAAAGATAGACATTAAAACTGTAACCTATTTAACCTAAATAGGTTACCTCACTTAAATAGTAAATGTTTGAATTCTTGTTTCCTCTTCCATAAGACCTTGGAGTGTCACTGTGAATACATGAAGGTGACAGTGGGTTACATGCCACAGGGCAAGCCATTTGTTGCAGCAAGCCATTGTCAACAAGCCTGGTAAAAGCACATGACCTGCTTTGCAGAGCAGATTATTCCCAGTCATTCGTATCTTTAAATCATGTCTGTGTACACTCTGTGTGTTTCCCTTCATTGCCCATAGCAACCATCAGCAAATGCTTAACTGTGACACCTCAGATCTACAGGTTATCTCTGGTGCTGCCTCATTCCCCTGAGGTCAACAAAGAGTTAGTGTTATGCTTTTTTGTTGTGTGTCTCTCTCCTTGAGGGATAAACACAGGATTAATCCCCTTAAAAGAAGTAAACAGAAAGGGGTTTGAAAATGCTTTCTACATCTGCCACATCACCAGGCTGTTGCTGTACATATTCGTCTACCTATATACCTTTATAGGTGTCTGTGTGGGTAAACACCTATTCCTAAAGGCAGTAGAAAACTTCACCTGGAGACAAAACTCCAGTGAACTTCAACAAGAAAGGCACGCTCTGCACTCTGGTGATAGGCAACATCCCACTTCCCACCTTGCAGCCACTAAAATCAGACTGCAATTAGGCAACACTCCTTAGTCAACCCCCTTCAAAATAAATCATCACTAAAATCCCAAATGTCAAAGCACAGGGAACTTTGTTGGTGTCCTGCAGGAGAAACCTCAGAGTCAGGAGAGGTGAAAGTAAAACTAGCCCAAAACAATGGAGCATTTGTGCACAGCTCAAAATGCACACAGTATTTCCAAGCTACTGAAAGTTTCCCAAGATTCACAATCCATGCAGCCAACCTCATACATTCCCATAGGGAAGCTTGAGTGCAGATTTCACTTACCATTCTGGCAGCCACAAGAAGTGAATGATGGGAAACACAGCAAAAACAATCTGTGCTCATAGCCCAAACATCAAGACAATGAGCTTCTTCCACAGTATATTGAAATCATGCCTGCTTTACATGTCCTTTCCAAATGTCACCCTCCTTACCTACAAATGTAGTGAGTTATGCCAGCATAGCCAAAGTGTTTCACTCTAGATTTGGATTTGTACCCATTAGTATAGATGTGAGAAACTAGAGGTTTTCCCCTGTCAGTATTCTGACAGAAAATCCAAAATTTCCTTTCACTGAAGCAAGGGATCACATAATCTAGTTCAAGGCAGTACACTTTATACACATGACCCAGAAATATGTGACAGATTTTTTTGTTCTTCAAATCTGACACAATATATAAATTGACTTACTTTTAATACCTTCTGATTAAAAGTTTCAGACATCGTTTCCTTTCCAACTTTGCCTTTCTTGCGGTGCACACATAATTTAAATGTTTATCTTAATTATTTTCATGTTTTCTTTTGTTTGTTTGTTTGTTTTCAAATACATGAGGCAAGCAGCATGGAAATAAACAAAATTGTTTTTCTTAAATACCTCCTGTTTCAAAAAAACATCCTCAATTTTCATAGCCCCTTATCACACCAGAACACATTTGTACAACAGCATCATTGGAGGTAACAGCAGAGGTTTGGAAAGAGCAATGTTTGTTCATTAACAGTTCCTGCAGAACCATGGGAGGACAATACATAATAAATTGTTTGCTTCTGGAATCTATGGTGACCAGTACTTTTCTCATATTCATATTCTTGCCAATTAAGCAATGGCTTTTTAAAAGATATCTGTGGCAAACACTTTGAAGTCAGGTGTACAGGAGTGTTCAACATCCACCTCAGCAGGAATCAAGAGGACATAAAGGCACTTGGCCTCTCTAAAAAGCAGATCTATAAACTTCAGTAATTTTCTCATAACAAGCTAAAATAGGTCAGAATTTCTACCTACACTGTCAGTGAAGTTTTGTTATTGTGTGTTATTTTCTGTCTTGGCATGATTTGTTTTCCAATAAGCTGAACTTGCTGCTGTTAATATAGAGAACATATATGCATAAAGTATGTTTATATATCTATTTAATAGATACACAAAATAATGAAAAAGGACCATAAATATTAGCAACCTTTGCTGGAGTGTAAATATGCCTCATGAAAAGCTTAATAATCATATACCCAAAGCTTTATTTATTTTCAGGAAATATAGGAAACTGATTATAAATAAAACATAGATCCTGACCAAAGCTAAACTGGCTGTATTCAAAATATATTCAGAATATATTCAAAATATATTCAAAATTTATTCAAAATATCCTTATCCCTGTAGGTATGAATTCTGAATAGTGACTTGAGATATGCTACTGTTAGTCAGTATATCCTGTTTGACAGAGGACTTGTAATTGTGAAATGTTGCTTTGTATGGAGGGATGTCAGTGAAAATGTCATGGACAAACACATCCAAGTGCTGACTCACTCGTGACTGAGGGACCAGAAATACTAAAATGCAGTGTGAGTTTCTCATTGCACGAGATGGGTATCAGCTGCTTGTGCAGACAATAAGGAGCAACACTGAAGCCAAGATTCTGAAGGTGGAGCAAGATGTTAAATTCAATGGTTAATATTTCTTCTATTTTTGACCAACAGAGAAAAGATTGCAGTTATTGAGACCACAATTCCACCCCCTTGTAGCCTGCCCATCAGGTACTGTGAGACCAGAGCAATGTGCTGTGGGTTGGATAAAACTTTCCATTCCTCTCTAGAGCACTTTTATTTTGTCCTTCCTTTTCTGTTTATTGTTATGATTAAAAGAGGAAAAATCCTGGTGTGTGCAAGAGCATATGTTTGCATGAAATCTATCTTATTAATTGCTTGAATAGCTGTAGGCAGAGTCGATGAGCGCTTGCCAAATAGATAGGAATTAAATCCAGGGGTGAAGGGATTATGTTCTGAGGAAATCAATGTTTCATACAGATATACCCTCAGGCTTTGTAGCTATTATTTTTTGAATGCATTTAAAATAGATCACACACAGCGTATTCACATTTAATTCTCAAATACTTCATGAAAACATTCAACTTGGGAGTCTGGAGAGGTTGTAAGTGTCCTTTCCAGGCAGGCTACAGTTGGGTATAAGACCCAGACAGACAGTGACCTTTGCTGTGGGCAAGGATATACCTCCCACTAGACCAAGTTGCTCAAGGCTTTATCCAACCCAGCTTTGAACACAGCCAGGGTTGGGGCAGCCTCCCTGGGCAGCCTGTTCTGTATCTCACCATCCTCACAGTACATCATTTCTTCCTAATAGCTAACCTAAATTTCCACTCTTTCAATTTGTACCTTTTACTCCTTGTCCTGTCGCTGTAGTTCCTGACAAAGACTCCTCTCTGCCTCCCCTCTAGGTCCTCTTTCATTATATTTTCTCTTCCCTGTCAAGCTGGGGCAGGGAGTGACCATGGCTTTGGTGGGCACCTGGTGTCAAGCCAAGGTCAAACCACCACCAGTGTACACAAAGAAGAGAACTTCAGCAGAGTCAAATCTAGGACAAGCCAGAATGCTGGCAATGACACCACTATCACAGTGAGAAAGAAACTGCACAGATACTCTCAGGTGTAAAAGGGAGACAAAAGAATGTTTGGGTAGTACACAGTAAGGAGCACAAAGTCTTGTCCCTTTTTATTGTGCTGCACTGAGACCATCAATAAAGCAATGCATTCAATCTTTGCTTCACTTCTTGAGATGAAATATCACAAATTGAAGAGCTCCAAAAATTGAGTCAGTACTTGGAAAAGTGGCCCGATTGGAACACAGTTCACTTCAACCAAAAAGACAGATTATGAAAACTGATGGAAGAATTATTTCCTTTCAAATTGCTTTCCTGGAGACTGAGGTGAACAGCAGGAGGTCCCCAGTATGTGGGAATACAATGTGTGGCCAATACTGAATGCTCTTAGTCAAATGCCATGATGATGGCAACATGGTCCAGAAGAAATTTAACAGGTGGATGAGCAAAAAGGGGACAGAAAAGCTTCAGCAAAGACATTTAATTTAAATTTAAATTTAAATTTAAAATAAAGTCTATAGGGATAAATAATCCAGGTCTTGCTGTAAAATGCTGAACTCAGTTTTGGCAATTGCAGTGCAGGAACAAAATCTTGGACTCATCACTGAAAGGGCTCTGAAAACTTTGCCTCTATGTCCAGTGCCAGTAAAAAAAACCAAGAAAAGGATGATCCCCATTAAAAAGGGCACTGAGCAAAGCGACACATGGTTCTATCCATCTTGCTGCTACCCAAAAACTCGGCACAGTCACATTCTGATTTGGCCTCTGCAACTTATTAAGGTTGTAGAAGAGTCAGAGGGAAGGTGCTGAGTGTGGTGACTAAAGATGTCAAATAAATTCACCAAATCTTCCCCCCCGGAGCAGTTGCTTTGCCAGGAAAGAAGGTGGAGGAGGGTTATGATCAACATCTACAAAATCATAAAGGCAGCAGACAACAGGAGTGCAAAACTGCAACCAAACATTACAAACCTCAAATAAGGGACATCAGTGAAACTGGGAGAAGAGTTTTAAACCCACATAATAGATCTGTTTTTCTTTTATTGTTTTTTGGGGTTTTTTTTAAACAGGGTAGTGAGTATCTGAAACTTGCAGATGGTCAGGGGGTAAACAGTGTCAGACAGTTCAAAGAGGAGAAGGCAAATTTTTGGCCCACAGGTAGAAGGATCAGGAGTGTATCCTCTAATATCCTTAACATGGTAATTATGGATGTTGGGAAAACACAAGGTGCATGAACTGCAGAGAGTAATCAGGCCTGCACTCACTCACTCTAAACTATGTCCCAACAACTCCAGAAATGGAGTGCTGGTCCAGATGGACCATTTAGATAACACAGAAAGACTTTCTCATCTTTCCTTTGACAACTTTGTTCAGCACGGTTTATTTTAACTTTTTGTAACCTCAAAACTGCCATATAATAACCACTAATAAAAACTCAGTCCACTATCAGATTTTTTTTCTTCAAAGTATGGAATTGCAAAAAAATCACTCGGCTGCATGACCTGAATCAGTGACACATTTTCTAAGAATGAAATAAATGTAATATTTATAGAATCAGCTGCTCTATGTCTTTGCAACAGACAGTGGAAAACTGTGCCTTATAGAGTAGTGCTGGAAAACAAGATAAGATCACTGCCACCAGTAAATTTCAAAATTTTATAATTTACCAAGTGTAAAAGTAAAACAAGAATCCTGACATTGAAAACATTTACTTTTTATAATTAGCAGAGGTACTGGCCAGCAGAATTGTTGGTTATCACAAACAACATACAGGGAATAGGTATACATGGATATTAAAAACCAGTGGAAGATTACTATTCCAGAACCACTGATAAAATTTCATAATTGCATTTAATATTTTTATATACACAAATATTGCATACCAGGACTAATGCCTTTATATCACTTACGCTTTGCTGTCTTTCACCTAATAGTATCTAATTAATTAGAAGCACCAACTAGCAGACAGCTGACAACCAGACAGCACATGTCAGCTAAAAAGCAGAAATCAGCTGCCAGGCACTGGCTCATTAAGCCACACTTCAGTGGAAAGTCAAGTAAAGGCAAGTGTTATTTGAAAAATAATTTTAAAACCACTTCAAGACAAATCTCACAAATATAGACATGCTGTTTTAAAATTACATGTATCCTATTCCTTTTGTCAGTGTCAATACCATTAAACTTCTACATCAAGAAGATATTTTAATGAATATTTACATTAATATATGCAACATGTAAAGCAGTTTATTTGTCTGGTAGAGAAATCTATGAGCAACATGACATTTCTTATGTGTGATCTTATCTCAATGCTAATTAAAACCTTATCTAAGCCAATTTAATATCAAACCAAAACTACATATTTCAATATAGTGAGGGAAATATACTTTGGAATGGTTTTGAATAATTTCCCAGGACGATATGTTACATGTCCATTGCAAAAGTCTTCATTCTTATAAAATATGAACAGTATCTTTATTTATTAATATATTATTCCTTCAGTTTCATAAGATGCTCCTGTATGGATACAAGTTATGGAAAACCACTGTAATGGTGCCCTGTTTCTATGACTATGCTAGTCCTTCTCAGATAGGATTCTTTGAAATGTTTTGTCCTTTTGAGCACTTTATTCCTTTACATTTACTCTCTTAATGTGAAATATATTATTTCTATGGTGACTGTCTTTACACACATTGCAGACACTAGCCAGACATTTCTCCACACTGTCCCGAAACAGGTACAGCCCCCACTAGCGCACATCTCCTACATATACATCAAACAGGTAAATTTAAGAGTTAACTTAACAATTTGCAGAAGAGCTTTATTCTCCAAGACCCATTTAAACCTTTGTATCTATCTTGGGTTGTTCAATTACTTACTATATATTAATTCTTCAGGGTTTTTTTTCCTCGTAATATTAGCTCCTTAGTGGGAACAAAGTTCAGCTCATAAGTACATGCACTGCTATTTATGTACCTGGATTCCTGCCTCCCAGTGGTAAGGACAGGGCTGTTTGTGCCAAATCTACACCCACTGTTGTTAATATTGGTGTGTTCCACAGCTCAGGTCCTAGGGGAGGTAACTCCACAGGTGATAATAAATTACCTCAAGGGGTCACCTGAGACCATTAGGCCAGGAAGGCACCACATCTCCACTGGGCAACAGCACAGCAATAAATTTCATTTCCATTTAGGATGAAACAAGTGAAACTACCTGAATGGACATCGTAGTGAGGTGGGTGTTAGCCCCTTTTTCCAAGCAACAAGTGATAGAAGGAGAGAGGAAATGGCCTCAGGTTGCTTCAGGGGAGGTTTAGATTGGGAAAGTTTCTTCAGTGATAGGGTTGCCAAGCATTAGAACTGAGCGATAGGACAGGAGGTCCAGAGAAGTAGCCAAGTCATAGTCTCTGGTGGTATTTAAAAGACATGTAGCCCTTATGCTTAGGGACATGGTTTAGTGGCAGACATGGCAGAGTGAGGTTAAAGGTTGGACTCGACTTTTTAAGAGTCTTTCCCGACCTAAACAATTCTGTAATTCCATTATTCTGAATGCTGGGCACACGACAGCAGCTCTAGTCTTCAAACATGATGTGTGTACATAAAAGCAATAAAAAAATGGATACAAACATCTGTGGGCTCCACATTCTCCTAATCTCCTCATATAGACATATCCCAGTCATTTCAAGCATGGTTGAAGGGGTTTGACTACATACCTCTATCAACAGGGAAAGCAAACATATTTAGTTTACTATTACGTCTTTTCATTATTTGTTATCTATTTTTCATGCATATAGCTGAAAGAACACAGGAAGCAGCAATAATCTGAACACAGAAAGGCATATGGCATGACCACAGATCAGTTTATTAACTGATTAGATTAGGGAAGAGAATCCTACAATATATGGCTTTTCACAGCTGATCTGCTGCAAGGTTTTTCAACCAAACTTCTAAATTCCAAAATACGTGTATATAACTTAAAGAATACTTCAAAAATTCATTTGCATTTCAGTTGTTTTGATTCAAAAGTGACATTGAAAAAAGTCCTTGTACTTTCATTTTTCAGTTTGAAAGTTCAGTATTAATTTATAAAATATTAAAATGCTATTTAAAACAATTAAGAAAAATTAACCAAGGGTAACATTTAAATAAATCAATTTTTTTTGTCTGTTCTGTGAATGGTGAATAAAGATCAGCCCTCTAATTGAATACTAGAGGAAGGGATTTATATCCAGAGTATTCAGTGCTCTATGAATCTCAAACTCAGCTTTCTGTTTATTAAAATCTGCGGATATGCCCTTAAGATTATATTTCAACTTTTCATCTCATTAACTGCTCCACTGGACTTTGATTTAAATAAGATAGGAAAACCTCTTTTCTTGGAGTCCTAATGGAAGCAGACAATCCCTACCTAAACATTTACAGTCACTGAAGAGTGCCTAAGCAAAAGGATTTGTGTTGGTTTAACTCCTTACCCCAAACCATAACAAATGGTCATGATTTTTTGATACCAGCACATAAAATTTCTGAAGAGGTGATTTTCCAGCAGTGAGTTCCTGGCTTTCTACCTGAAGCCACCGCATGTCTGAGGCTGCAATACAGATGGCATTCATTATGATTTATCTGCCTGCAGACCCACACTCACACGTCTCACTTCTCCAGTGGTGATGAGAACAAGGGGCCTGTGTACTCTGTGCCCATCCCAAACCCAGGGTCACTGACGTTTTTTGCTTTTCCCTCTCCTTCCTCTCTTCCAAATTTCCTATAAATCCTCTGTACACTTCCTCCTGTTTTTACAGATCTGCTGCAGTTCCCAAAGGATGAGCCCCCTGCCAGGTTCAAAGTGGGGACTGAAAGTGCTCTGTTGTCCCCCTTTCAAAAACTCCTGTCCTCCACTTGATACCCCCATCCCATGGACACTCTGTGCTCCCTCCTTCTCTTAAGCAATAGTTCTTCCCTCCTCCTGTTGCCATGACTGCATTTGTCCCACTCTTTCTAACAGTCCCATACATTATTCACGTGTATCTTCTCTATGTGCTTGTAATATATGTTTGCTCCCGTGACAAAAGTGCCATTTTCTCCCCACGCTTCCCCTCTTGCTGCTGCCATCATTTCGTCTCCTGAGTGAGTGAGAACTCCCTGACCCCAGCAGAACGTGCTTCCCTCCCTCTGACAGACTTCACTTCCCACTTCACCTTTCCACCTGGGTGAAACCAACAAAACTTGTCATGGTGGTGTCAGCATTTCTGCTCAGCCTCAACACTCTTCACCACAGAGGACAAGAACGGGGGCACGTGGGCACAGTGTCACCCATTCTGTTCTCTGGTTCCTTCCAAAGTCAGCAGGATTCACCCAGTCTGCTGCCACGTGGCACAGCTCATGGACAGCCATCAGAGATCAGACTGCAGGTGTTCACCCTTTGACCACAAAACAGAATGTGGTATCTTACACACTAGCAGACAGCAGTGGGGAATAATTCAAATATCATCATTGAACAACAGGGTGCTTTCTTTTTATGACAGGGGCCTGCATAGCAAACCAATTTTTTTTGATGTGACTTTTTTTTCTGGTTATCAGGAACAACTGCATCCCAATCAAAAAAAAAAAAAAAAAACCCAACAAAAAAACACAACAAACCAAACCAAACCAAACCAAACCAAACAGAAAAAACAACTTTGAGACTTAATCCTGAAGTGTTTATTATCCAGGAAAGAAGCAATTATTAATATGATTTAACAGGAAACTCAAGTTATTATTTTTATAGAGAAGTCTAGCTTTGGAGACATAATTGGCCTAAAAATAATGGTGATATTTAGGTTGGAATAAATGTTAAATTGAAGCAGACAAAAAAGTAGTGGCCTTGCAGATGATTAGCTCTGAAAGAAGGAGTAATTTGAGTATACTGTTTTATGTAACTTACCTGTAAAGGCACTATAACACTGTGAGTGAGTAATTATATGACTGTCTTAAACAATAATTGGTAAAGGAAATAATCTAAAGGCTCAGTGTGATGTGGGAGAAAGAGTGACATCTATTTTAAGTTGAAATAATTCCTTTTTGCTATTTTTAACTCATTTAATTCTTACCATATTGAGGATTTTAATTCTGTTCATGCATGTAACTTCTGCTTGTTTAAAAAAAGAAATGAAAAAAGGGCCACAACTGAGATGAGAAAACTTTATTGTTTAAAAAAAAAAATAATAAAAAAAATTTATTTCTGATATCCATGCCAAAATAATTTACGTCCTGCCAGGGAAACAACTTTTCTTCACATCTTATCAATCAAAATAAAATTGATATTACCTGTATATTTCCCTAATGCTCCTGATTTCTAGACTGAACAGGTGAAGAGAAGGCTGAGCATTCATCTCTGATACATGAGACATCAGGAGAATTGACTTCCTCCTGCCCAGCCAGGCCAAGGGATCTGTACTTCCCATCCCTCCAGAGTTTTAAAATAAAAACATTTGTAACAGGAGCTGTTATATGCCATACTCAGCCCCAGGAAAACCATTTCAGCTCATTACTAAGAATTCCTTCACACCTATATTTTGGATAGTCTCAAGTCAGAAGTGGTGCTATTTTAACCTGGCTCATCTTAGCTGACAGCAACATCCAAATAAGAGAAGGGAATAACTGGGTTCTGTCATGAGTTCCCTGCTGGGGTGACACAGGCACAAACCACTTCCTTAACACAAAACCAACTCAATCTGCCTTGGGCTGGATTACAATGCAGCTACAAGTGCTGCAGGGCACTGAACTGCTCAGCTGTGCACACACATAGAAATTGTGCAACTAAACCAACACCAGCTCGGCTTCAACACCTCCAGAGAGCGTGTCTGGACTCTGAAAGTGAAGATGAGAAGTGTCAGACTGGAGTAGTTGAACTCATTTCCTGAGGCTGCCTGAAAGCTTCTACTCTGTAAGAGTATGCTTCAGCTTCTGGTCCCCAACACAGCCCCAAAAAACACTAAATCAATGACAGAAATGTTGATCTTTCACCGCCTCTCTTTACACCAGTTTCTTTAAAAAATCCTTCTTAGACATATTTATTAGCTGTACATGTAAAAACACAAGCCAGCCACAGAAAGCTCATTTGTTTATTGAATATTAATGCACATCACACCATCACTTCCTCTCAATTTATTTTAGTTTTCTCCTCTTACAATCCACAGTACTTAGCATATACTTTACATTAATGCACAAATCACATTGAATAACTTACAGACCTTAAGATGCTACCTTACAGACACCAGGTAGCATCCTTCTAAAATCATGTCATTTATTTTGATTAGTCAAATGACAACTTGTGTCAGTTTATTTCATTCTGTTGAAGTGACAAAAGAAAATCATAATGCTCATTGTTATTCTATTGGTTTTAGGTGGCATTATTATCTCTTCCTAAGTCACAGGCTCTTGTACCACTGCCACTACATGCTGTTCTTTAACATTTGCAACAACTTGGTACCAGGTCCTCATTATACAATATTGTATGTATTACCACAGCGCTCTGAAGCCATAGAAATGCATCAGGAATATGTTCCTCTTCAGTCATTCTTAAGCTAAGGTAAACACACCTTGTCCTTGCAGTCTTACTTCACAAGTTAACAGTTCAGCAAGTCAACAAGTTTGTGGGTTTTTTCCTTAGAATTCTGTTGTGGTTTAGCCCAGCAGGCAGCTGAACACCATAGAGCCACTCACTCATTCCCTAGTTCCTAGTCGGATGAAGTAGAAAACTGGGTGGGGAGGGGGGAACTAAAATTCATGGGTTGAGACAGACAGTTTAACAGGACAGAAATGGTAGGGAAAATAATATTGATAATAACAACAAAAATAGAATTGCATGGAATATCCCTGGTGTGAGTTGGGATCAGTTGTCCCTTCCTGTGCCCCCACCACCTGCTCCCTGGTGGGGCAGCACGAGAAGCAGAAAAGGCCCTGGTGCTGTGGAAACCCTGCTCGGCAGCAACAAAGACATCCCTGTGTTATCAGCATTACCCTCACACTAAAGTCAAACAGAGCACTGTCCCAGCTACTAGGAAGAAAATTAGCTCTGTCCCAGCAAAACCAGGGCAAATTCTAATAATTCCTTACTGTCCTATATATGAAGTTTGGATGAATTCTGCATCCAGGTAAGAGGTTGGTTTAGTTTCAGGTTTACACACCACACTGTTCTAACAAAGCTTTACTCGGTGGAGAAATAACCATACTTTTCTATTAATAGTCATAAAGTTGCATATATGATCATGAGGTATAGGTCCTTTTTCTTTCCAAGCATGAATCCTATGAGTCATTCCACAAAAAGAGCTGACATGGATTTTTAATAAAGTATTACTATTAGAGACATTTCTGACTGAGTTGTTTTTAAAAATAGATTCCCACTCTTGCATTTCATTCTGCCACTTAGACAGGGGCTTTTTGCAAAACAAATTGACGCCAAAATCCCTTTTATTCAAGTGCAGATGTGGAATGGTATACCTTACCATACTTAGTGCCACCTCACTGGTTTTGTAAAGCACCCAATTAAAATTCCAAGTACAGAAAAACCAGAAAGAGTTTAGTTTAAAAAAATAAAATTCACTTTCTAGGAGAAAGGACATTTCTTATAAACTTTCTCTAATTCCTACCATTAAACTAATTACATTTCATTATCTTCCAGTTTGCCTCAACTGGTATCATTTATTTCAAGCTGCTTTCACCATTGCACACCGCCTGTCTGGAGCTCTTCTACACTGTGTCTTCAAAAAAAGAAATCTATTCCAGAGTTCAAGAATAAAAAACAATCTTTCCATATTAGTACTAGTAATTCATGAAAGAATGCCATTAAGGTAGAAGACACAATGAACCTGGGAAAACCCAGAACCAACACTACCTGAGAATGGATCCTATGATTTTAGCCAAATAGGTATAAAACAAGTGATACAGATCAGTTTTTCAGCACATGGCCTTGCTGAAAAAAAACAAGTCCTGAATAAACAGAGGGAGTATTCATTTTCTTTGTCCTAAAAGAAAATATCTTACAAGGAAAATTGAGGTTTTTATAAAGTAAACTAAATAAGGTATGAAGATATCTCTCTCCTTTTGAATTATCAAGATTTTTTCTTCTTACTCACCACCCATAGCAAGAACGGTGCTGTTGACACAGCTGAAGGATGAGATGCCATCCAGACAGGCCTGGATAAGCTCAAGAAGCAAGTCCACAGGGATTTCATGCAAAGAATTTCAAGACGAAGTGCAAGGAGCAGCATCTGGGTTGGGGCAATCCCCAATATCAACACAGGCTGGGGGATGAACATGTGAAGAGCAGCCCTGTTGAGGATTTGGGGGTGTTGGTGGGTGAGAGGCTGGACATGAGCCCTCCATGTGCACTCACAGCCCACAGAGCCAGGTGTGTCCTGGGCTGCATCCCAAGCAGGGTGGGCAGCAGGTCGAGGGAGGGGATTCTGCCCCTCTGCTCTGCTCTGGTGAGAC
>JAWMRD010000264.1:0-17428 GCA_035584875.1 Syndactyla subalaris | reverse complement strand
GGGGACCCCCCTCCTTTGGGACCCCCTTTGGGGTCCCTTCCCCGGGCACCAAGCCTGGGTTCTTGGCAGGGCTCAGGGATTGCCCCCTTTGTGGGATGGTGTTGGGTGGGCAAAGCGTTGGGGGATTGGTTTGCCTTATTTGTGTGTCATAAAGGATTGACTTATGTATGTGTGTACAAATGGACTGAATATATATATATATAAATTGAATATCTATATATTCGATATATAGATAAATGGAACATGTATATTCCATATACATAAAATGGGATATCTATAAAATGAAATATCTATACATGATAAATAAATATATCTGGACTATTTATAACAATTAAGCATATAGAAATATAGAATCTATATAAATATGGATAAATGTCAAAATGGACACTAAAATGGAATATATATATAGAAATTGGAATATATAAAAATGGGAAATAATATTTAACATGTACAAATGGAATATATGTAAATATATAAATATATATAAATAAATATATATAAAAAATGGAATATATATATATTCAAAAGTGGGGGAAATATGTATAAATGGGACACATATATATATCTATATATAGTTTAATTCTATGTCTGCTAATTCTCCACTCTGACAACTGGCACAAGGCAGCAGGAGGGGAGGATTCTTTTCTCCTGATCCAATTAACTCCTGTCTGTGCTGTGTTCACACAGTGTCTCCCAGGCTGGAAAAGGCTCCTGAGGAAGAGGGGGATGGACAGGGGGTGATGGGCTTGGCAAGGGAGAGTGGCAGGAAGGGCATCAATTATATGTTTTCTAGTGGAAATAAATGGGAGGTCTCACCTAACAACTCTTAAAGGGATTCCTAGATGTGAAATAGAGCTCAAACCCCTCACTGGATAGTGTGGAAGAACCAGCTTATCCAAGGAAACTCCCCTGAGCAGGAGGAGGAGCCTGGAAAAGGCTCCTCTAAATAAGCCAAGCTGAATAAAGGAGAAGCAAAGGGTAGTCTTAATTCAGAGCTCAGTGCCATGAGCTGGGAGCTCCTCCTGCTCATGATGTCTCTGTGCTAAAACAGGGGGAAAATGCCTTTAAAAACCCAAGGAATCCTTGTAATTTTGTAGCTCCAAGTGGAAGAATGGGAGGTGAAAGGAATTCCCCCCGTGCCCGGGCACAGACCCTGGGCAGGGGCTCTTTGGCAAAGCAGGCAGTCCAAAAGGAAGGAGGTTTTATTTCATATCCAGACTATTCCATGCAGATAATCCAGAGGAAACACATTGCAGTGAAAGACAGTTAAAGTGCCTTTAGTCCCTCCAAATAGTCCAAGCTGGGCTGGAAATTCAAGTATGTGGAAAATAGGCCTTTAGTTATGAAGAGAATATTTTTGGGATGTCGAAGGTTGGGGGGGGCAGGTTTAGCCCCCCAAATTTCCCCCTCTCCCCACGCTGTGCTTTCCCAGCTGCTGAGCACAGCCCAAGGGGCAGGAGGGCAGGGAATATTCCCCCTGGGACAGGGATCTGCCCCAAGGATGGGGCCAAAAACCGAGGAGCTGGAGCAGAGATTTGGGGGCTGCACCTTCTGTCACCCCTCTGTCGTGACACAACTGGAGGTCACGACACACAAGGACACCAAAACATCCCAAAGCTCACCAGAATCCAGAGGGAAAACCTCAGCACGGGGCTGGAAAAGCGAAACCAAACCATTTTTTGTGTCATCATCATGGTTTTTGCTTCAGCAGGAGACTCCAAGTGGCAGCCCAGAGTCAGAGCTTGGTGGTCAGGGAGGGGTGACCCTGGTGGGGTTGGGGCTGGTGCTCCCACTGTCCCCACCATGGAAGGGGTGACCCTGGTGGGGTTGGGGCTGGTGCTCCCAAACTCCCCAAAATCAGCAAAAGGCAGGACAAGAGGACTTTTGTTTTCCTCCTCAGGATGCAGCATCTCCAGGCTGGGCACTGGGAGACCCAAACCTCCCCACTGGGCAGTCCATTTCCCATCCACAAAGGGCCTGGAGATGGAATTGGAGCAGTTCATGCTCTGCCTGCTCATTCCCCCACCCAGATCCCCCTGCAGAGGGAAACCCAAACAGCTGGAGCACAGCTCTGGAAGAGCCTGGTCTGCTTTGGGTCTTTTCTTGAAGGAAAATATTATAATAATTTAAAAATAAAGAGGCTTTTTCACCCCAGGCACTCAGAACTCGGCGTGTCCCTGAAGTTCAGGTGGTTCTGTCTCATGGCATTTGGATTTTGTTATTTTCCACCTGGCTCCCTCCTGAATCTCCATCTTTTCCCCTGAACCCTGCAGTGATTTAGACAAATGCACACTATTTATGGAGTCTGATTTCCCTTAACTTCACAGCATTTCAGAACCCTTGGCTGTTTCCCAGCGTTTCTGGGGGTTGTAGGGCAAGGGGAGGACCCAAAATCTTGTTGTTACCGTGTCCTCATGTTCAGAAAAACAGGAAAAACAAGCCCTAAAACTATTCGAATTAACAGTTCAAATGGAACTATTGGAAAAGAGCTAAATGCAGAGAAAATTTCCTCACCAGCTCCTTTAGAAAGGAGATATTTGGGGCAAAAAATAGATGAGAGAATCCTTCAGAATTCCTCCTTCTGGGAAACGGGTGGGAAAACCCCCAATTTTTAGTTAAAAGCTTTATTTGGGAATGAAATTTCTCTTCCAAAAAGAGACTGTCTGGGCCAGGATAAGCTGGCACCACCCACTTTGAGCACTTTGGTGCTTTTTTGCAGCAAAAATCTCCCGGGGGGGGTCCAAAAAAAGCCTCCAGTGGGGTTTAAATGGCCCCAAGAATCCGTATTTGTCTGCAGTGGCTCTGGAAATGCAGCAGAGGAGAAGGAAAACATTCATTAGCCAGCCCCTGGCAGTGACACCCCCAGTGCCAGCTGAGCCAGGCAGGGCAGGAAATATGCACCAAACAGGATTATCACAATAAAGAGCAGGAGAAAATTAAATAAAAAAAGGGGAGGGGGGAAAAGCCCCCCCAAGCGCCACCTTTTTTGGTGGGGAAAAGGTGATTTTAGCCGTGCCTGGGCTGGGGCTGCTCCCTGCCTTTAGAAAGGGCTTTCCTCAGGTCTGGGCCCACCTGGGGGACTGGGGAGATGTTTTTGCAGGGGAAATTCAAATTCTGAGGGCACAGAGGGAGGAGAGAACCCCGGGGTAAGGAGAGAGCCCTGGGCTGAGGCTCTGGAGTCAAAATGTCCAGCTGAATCCACACCTGGGGCTCATCCCACACAGGAGAGAATAAAAGGAAAAATAGGGGAAAATTCCACTGACTCCAAATTCTGACGTTTGACAAGGTGATTCCCTGATTTTCAGGCACTCTTGGTTTCTCTGAAATGCCCAAGTGCCCCTTGAGCCCCAATCCAAGCTCAGCCCAGGGATGAGTCTGGATTTACTGGGGGATTGAGCCCATGATTTCCAGTGCTCCCTCCTCCTCCCCTTCCCTCAAACCCCCTCTGCTCCCACTGGCCATGAGGATGTGTTTGGAAGGAATCTCAGATTTTTTTCCCCCCCACTCCCATCTTTAGGGGAAGGGTCATAATTAGTAATTTAGCAAACTAATTAGATGCCAAAAGGGCTCACGAAAATCCTGGAGGTGAATCCTTGGCAGGGTTTTGTCCTTCAAATAGCTCAGGTTCCCCTTCCTTTGCAGAGGGGCATGGAAGGTGCTGCTTTGAAGGGAGAGTTGGATCCACAGTGGTGGAAAACCAACAGTGGGATGGAAAGGGCAGGACTTGAGGCTTCTCAGGACAAAATTAAACATCAATGAAAGGTGAAGGGCAGAGTGGGGATGGGGACAGAGCTGGGTGAGAGGGTGGGAGAGGAGCCCTGGAGAGCCATCTCTGCCCCTCCTGGACCACCACAACCTCTGATCCCACTCCACGAGAGGGAAGAGGCACCAAGAGGACATTCCTGAGCACTCCAGAGCCCCCCAAAGCCTCTCTTTGCTCCCCAAGAACCTGCTGCTCGAGGCAGCCCCTGTTTTACCCACACTGACATTTCCCCCCCCCCGTTTCTGCTGCTGTTCAGGCTCTGGGGGAGGAGGGAAGAGGGAAAAAACCAACCAAAAAAATCCCCCAAACCCCCACCAAGCTAAAAAAGAGGCTGCACTTTCCCCTCCCCACAAATCCTGGAGCTGGCCATGAGGATCCAGGCACATCCAACCTCTTCTTGCCTTGCCTCATTCCATTAAAGAAAAATAAACTCTCCATTTTTGGGTCCTTTTCTTCTCCTCATCCTTTCTTCTCCAAGACGGGGCCAGACTCGTCAGGAGGCTGCTGGGGGGGTGAGGATCCAGGGTGGGGGTCCCTCAGCACTGCTCTGCTTCCACAAAGCCCTCCTTCTCCTGGCTCGCCGCTTCCACCTCCGAGTAGGTGGCGTGGCTGGAGCGAGTGCGGAATGTCATGGCAGGCCAGCGGGGTGGCCGGCGCTGGGGAGGGACAGAGGGCACCTGAGAGGGTGGCACAGCCCTTCATGCCCTGCCTGGGGGAGAGGGGGGGTTTTCGAGGCAAAAATGAGCTCTAAAGGGTCACTCCGTGCTCGGAAAGAGCTCCTTGTGACATACTGAGCTCCCTGAGCTGAGCCGTGGACATGGAATGGGAAGGGGAGTCTCCCATGAGCCTGAAAATCAGGGATGGGGGTGCCCATGAGAATCCCTGGGAAGATCTGCTCTCTGCCCCACTGTCCAGCCCAAAACAGGGACAAGCAGTGCCCCTTCCCAGCTGGGCGTGGATAAACCCACCCAACATCCCCAGGGCTCGTGTTTTGGGCTGGCAGAGGCCACACAGCTCAATCCTCTGGAGCCTCTCCCTGCCAAAGGACAGATGGAGGAGAAGGGCTCCAGCACCAAGGGGGGAGGGAGAAGGGAAGGCTGAGTGTTGCTCATGCCTTGGCAGCAGCTCCCGTGCCAGGAGCCAGCCCACTCCCCCTGCCTCTGGCAGCAGATGGGCATGGTTGGACCCCCCCCCACCCTGGGAATTGAATTCCTCCCTTGAGAGCACCCCCAGCCCCCTGGCATCCACCTGACAACGGGGGGCAACACAACCCTGGGGCCAGGCTGCCCACGGAGCAGGTGGAGGAGCCTGACATTCCACGGGGGCAAAAGCAGGCAAGGTGTGAAAGGGAGCAAAATAAACCGTGTGGGAAGCATTTAGGGAGTTTAAACACCATCAGAAGGAGGCTGGGAGATCCAGCAGTGACTGGGGGAGCACGACAAGGATCAGGGAATGTGAACCCCCCCAAAGGTCTCCTCTGGAAGGCTGGGTTGGTGTGGGGGGCCAGGGGAGGGCAAGGCTGGCAGGGCTGGGGCTCAGCACTCACCTCGAGGAAGAAGAGGGCGGCGTTGGAGGTGGGGTGGCTGCTGATGTAGAGCCCGGCCAGCAGGAGGGAGGCCACGAGCAGCACGGCCAGCACGATGCCCACGATGGTGCCCGTGGGGATGGGGGCTGTGTGGGCAGGGACGCTGCTCCCCATGCCTGCAAAACACACCCAGGAGGAGCTGCAGCATCACTGGGGGCTCAGAGACTGCACACAGCTACAGGGGGTGTGGGGGAAAACTGGGATAACGTGGGTTTCCAGGGATCTGGGGAGCAAACTGGGAATAAATCACGTGGATTTCCAAGGATTTGGGGAGCAAACTGGGAATAAATCACATGGATTTCCAAGGATTTGGGGAGCAAACTGGGAATAATGTGGGTTTCCAAGGATTTGGGGAGCAAACTGGGAATAAATCACGTGCATTTCCAAGGGTTTGGGGAGCAAACTGGGAATAAATCACGTGGATTTCCAAGGGTTTGGGGAGCAAACTGGGAATCACATGGATTTCCAAGGCTCTGTGACCCAGTTCAGCCAGCTGAGCTTCCCTGGGCTGCTCCCAGGGAAGAGGGACAATCCTGCCTTGCACAGGGCCTGGCATCAGAATTCCCATGCTCTGGAATTAGGAAGATTCCCACCCTCTGGAATTAGGAAGATTCCCACCCTCTGGAATTAGGAAGGGCATTACAGCAGCAGACCATTCCCTGATGGACAGGCTGGGGCTGACCAAGGACTCAGGGAACAGAGAGGACACGTTTTAGTGGCATTTTCTGCTGCTCTGGGGACCAGCTGGGGAAACTCAAAGCGAAAAGGGCTTTGTGTCTGTGAAAATATTGCAACTAAAGGGAATTACACGGCGGGAGCAAACTCCCTGTGTGAGTTTGCACAGCAGGACTGAGTGGGAAAAGTGGCCAAAGAGCATCAGGGGAAAACACATCACTCCAGACTCTCCCTTTTCACTCGCTGGAATTGCATCAATCAGGGGAGGACAACAGGAATTTTATCTTGATGACATCCCTCCTCTCTCGGTTCCCCTGTCCCCGCTGCTGGGCAGCCAGAGCTCCCAGGGAATCCAGGGAATCCCTTGGAGGGGCAGGGAGGACACGAAGGGCTTACCCTCTGCTCCTGCAAACTGGCTGAGCTTCGTGTCGTCTGCAAGGAGAAAAGGAGGCAGAGAATAAAAGGAGCAGCTTTCTCTGGTAGCTCTGCACAGTCCCCACCCTCCTCCAGCCCCTGGGGTGGGATCTCTGGACAGCTTTAAATCTGTGCCCTGGAAGAGGGAGGGTCCCAGGACACAGCAGTGGGAGCTGGGGGTCACATTCCTTCACCCAGGTGGCACCTGGAGCACAAATACCTGGGAAAAGGGGTCCTTCAGCACACTCAGAGCCCAAAGGGGAACAGCAGTGGATGCTGGAGGAGCCCCCAGCCCAGGGGAAAAGCTGTGGTCAGGCTGCAGCATCTGGAGCTAACACATCCCAAATAAACCCATGGGATGTTACACTGGGGGTGATTTTTTGGGGGGGGCCCCAAATCCACTTCCATTCCTCATCTCATCCTGGAAGAACCAGGATATACTGGACAAGGCTTTGTCTCCTGATGGTCTCCACACCCCCACCCTCAGCAGGGGGAAATCCTGCTCCAGAATTCCCACTGCTTGGCTCCCACATCTGCTGGATGCAGCACTGACACAGGGCTGGTGAGTCAGGCCCAGCCAGCAGCATCTCCAGGAGCAGATCCAGGGATCTGGGCTGGCTGGGGGGGATGTGGATCCAGGGAACTGGAGGGGAGGACACAGATCCAGGGATCTGGGCTGGCTGGAAGGGGCACAAATCCAGGGATCTGGGCTGGCTGGGGGGGACACAAATCCAGGGATCTGGGCTGGCTGGGAGGGACACAATCCAGGGATCTGGGCTAGCTGGGGGGGACACAATCCAGGGATCTGGGCGGGACACAGACCCCTTTGCTCTCCCCAGCCCCAGCTCTCCTCCTGGAGCAGCCCTTTGTTTCCCCCCAGGATCTCAAATGCCCTCCAAGCTCAGCTGTGTCACAGCTAAAGCCTCTTGTTCTTCCTTCCCAAGAACCAACGAGGAGTGGGAAAACAATCCAAAACAATCCCCGTGGGGCTTTTCCACCCCCCCTTCCTTGAAGTGCTCCTTCCAAAATCAGCCCTGGCAGCTCCATTCCCCCCCCCAGCTCCTTCCCGTGCCTGAAGGACAATTGCTGCTGTTCCTTTCTGGCTCCTCTAATTAGCGGGTGGCGTTAGGGATTATTGAGCAGGGCAATGGAAGCGATACCTGCCCGCAGGATCTGAGGAGCCAGCCCTCGGTAATGGGATTAGAACGGGGGGGTCTCCAGGGAAACTCAGGGCTTTATGTGGAGCTTCCCGAGGCTGGAACAGGCTCCATTCCCAAGGAGAGGGCGATCACCAGCCTGGGCTGGAGTCATTCCAGGCTGCCAGTGCTGGCACTCCCTTTGGAGCCCCACTCGAGAGGATTAACCCCTTTGGGATGCTCTGGATTCTGCCCACTGTGGTTTAGTTGTGGTTGACCTTCACCAATGGGTAAAAAAACTGGGATAACTGTAAAACTCTTCCCACTGGAGGGTTTCACCCCTCCCTGTGCCACATCCCCCCAGGGCTCACCTTTTGGCTGCCCTTCCTTCCCTTTTCCACCTCCTCCTGCACTCACCCTTGTCCAAGGCCAGGTTGGACGGGGCTTGGAGCAACCTGGGCTGGTGGGAGGGTGGGACTGGATGGGCTTTGAGGTCCCTTCCCACCCAAACCATCCCATGGTTCTGCTTCAAACCCCATTTTGATCTGGTATTCATTGGCTATGGATTGGCTTTCTGGAGTGCAAGAGCTCCCCAGGGATAAGAAGCTGCCCTTACCTTCGGTGGTGAGGCTGTCGAGGAAGAGCGAGGCTGTGGAGGTGGTGACATCCTCCCCCAGAGGTGACAAGGAGCTCTCAGGAGGGGCTGAGTATTGGCTGCCTTCTGCTAAATCCTCACAGGTCTTCTCATCTGACTGGAAGGGAAAGGGGGAAGAGCTGTTTTTCCCAGTTTTCCTCCAGCAGGAATGCCAGGAGGGCTGTGCTTCCAAGGCTTAGGGCCCCTGGGGTCCAAACACTGCAGGGAAACGGGGGACAAGGGCCAGAGGTGACAGGAAAAGTGACCCCGAGGTTGGAGAAGAGGAGAAGTTTGGGAAGGACTTCAGCAGGACAAAGGACAATGACCTGGCAAGGTCCTACAGCCTGACCTTCGTGTGTCACTGGGTGACACCACAGAGGTCTGGTGACATCCCATGGGTCTGGTGACATCCCACGGGTCTGGTGACATCCCATGGGTGCAGTGACCTCCGATTCCCTCAGTCACCCCTCTGCTTAACAGGGAACAAAGCTGAGTTTTCAGCAGGAAAAGAAATAAATAAACCCACCAACAACAACAACAAAAAGAAGCCCAAAGCAGAACCAGATGTTTCGTTTGAGCTGATCCTTGTGAGACAAAGGAAGGAGTTCATCCAAGGAGGAGATAATTGTGCTCACAAGGACAAAAACAGGGCTAATTCCTTCCTGCCTGGGAGTGAGTAAGAGTCATGCTCCGGGAGGAGGAGGAGGAGGAGAAACAGCCCAGGGGGCTCCAACTGCACCATTTGGTGACTTCTGGAGGGCTCAGCACCTTCCTGGAACACCCAGCACCCAGAAAAATACCAGCAAGGACAATTCTGGGCTGGAGTGGATGGAGCAGCCTTTAACTATCCCAATCCAGGCATCCTCTAAGGGGCCCTGCTGTAATGGGAAAGGGGTAGATAAAGGGGATAAAGAGAGCTGAAGGGATACCAAAGAGAACAAAGGGTTATAAAGGGATATCTAAAGGGAATAAAAGAACACCTAAAGGGGATAAAGGCATAGAAAGGGATACCTGAAGGGAATAAAGGGATATCTAAAGGTACGTCCAAAGGGAATGAAGGGATATTTAAGGGCAATAAATGAACACCCACAGGTAAATCCAAAGGGAATGAAGGGATATTTAAGGGGAATAAATGAACACCCACAGGTAAATCCAAGGGGAATGAAGGGATATTTAAGGGCAATAAATGAACACCCACAGGTAAATCCAAGGGGAATGAAGGGGTATCTGAAGGGATGCTCAGTGGGATCCACAGCACCACGGGCCATGCTGAGCTGAGCCTTCCTTGCCTGAGCTGGTTCATGGCCCCAGAAGGTGCAGCAGCTCAGCAGCACTCCCAGCAGAGGAGCTGGGCTGGGGTCCCCAGGGCTCACCTGGCCACAGCCGTAGGACAGCCACTCCTCGCGGTAGCGGTCAAAGCCACTGGAGCACCTGGGGGAAGAGCAGGGCTCACTGGGGCTCTGCCTGCGGGTTCTGAGCTGCCCAGGAGCCCCAGGTCCTGCCCTGCTGGGTGTGCTGGACATGCAGGGCTGGAGGGATGATGGCCAAGGACGTGGGGGAAGAGCCCAAATATTGCCCTTCAGGGGGCAGAAGGGTCAACACCACTCGTCCAAGGGAAAGGAGAAGGGAAAACCAGGCCAAACACATAGGCTGAGTGTGAGTTTCCATTGCCTGGACTCTGTGCCAGGGCGAGGCCATGAGCTCCACGAGGTTTGTTGGGGTTATTCCAGCAACATCTGCACAGGAAAAACACACTAAAGAGATCATAAATGACATCAGGCAAAGAGCAGTGAGAGAAATCCCCGCAGGGACAGGCAGTGGAAGAGCTCTCTGACCTTTGCAAAGGCTCAGGGGGGAGCAAAATCTGAACCAGGGGCTCAGCTTGTACAAACACCAGTTTAACCCAATGAGCAATAGGGCACAAACCACGAAACACTTTGGGTCCAGCAGAGACCTCTGCTTAGAGCAGTTCCTGTCACAATTAGGGGCTCAGGAGAGGCAAAAATCCAGATTGCACTGTCCAGGAAGAGCTGAGTGGAGTCTGGGCTGGAACCACGGGGCTGGAATGGGGATAAGCTGCAGGCTGGAAGCCACCCCAGCAGCCTCCCTGGGACAGAGCCCTGGGCTTTGCAAGGCCACGCTGGTCGGAAGCCAACAAGGACAGTGCTCTGTTTGCTGCCACTTGCCAAGTTTTATCCCCCTGGGTAATTCCCACCGAAAACCTGAACTCCCCAGGCTGAGCCAGCATCAGGACGCCCAGAGCAAACACCAGCAACAAGTGGGAGCTTGGGAGGGGGAAGAGGAGCAGGTTAAACCCTTACACTGCCAGAGGGCAGGGCTGGGTGGGATATTGGGGAGGAATCTGTCCCTGGGAAGGTGGGCAGGGCCTGGCACAGGGTGCCCAGAGAAGCTGAGGCTGTCCCTGCATCCCTGGAAGTGTCCAAGGCCAGGTTGGAGCCACCTGAAATAGTGGAAGGTGTCCCTGCCCATGGCAGGGGGTTGGAATCCTCCTGATCTTTGAGGTCCCTTCCCACCCAAACCATTCTGTGATAGGGTAAAATCAGATTTGGAAACACCACAAGCTTGGAATAATCAGAGTAAACCTTGGGGGTTCAGCACATCCCAGATCCAGAAGAGGCCACTGCACCCCAGGCCTGGTTCTGCCCCCACATCTGGTCTCACCAGCTGTGAGAACAGCCCATTCTCTGCCCTGAAGCCACCACTGAGCAACTGTCCCCAAAAAATGACATTGCCCTGGCTGGGGTTGTGTCTCAGCCCGGGACGGGCAGGGGACCCATGGTGATTTATGGGGTGGCTTTGCTGATGGCTCAGCAGCTTCTGCTGCCCCTGCTCAGAGCTTGCAGGAAGGAGGGGGCTGGGGAGGGGGGCAGGAGCCTGTGCCTTCCTGGGAGAGCTGGATTTCCACGGCACAGCCATTCCTGGGAGGATCTGTGTTATTGGGTCCCCTCCCCTGCCACCAGCTCCACATAAAGAGTTCAGCACAATCTCATTAAGCTCCTGTGCTCTGCATGGCACTGCTGGAGCTGGAGGAGAGCAGGGAACAGGCCCAGCTCCTCCAGTCACCCCAGTCACCTCCAGCCCACCTCCCCTCTTGCTGTGCCTGGTCCCCAAGAAGGGGACAAATGGCATGGGGGGGGATGAGCATTCCCAGCTCCGTGATCTACCTGGAGCCTGTCCCAGCCTCCCTCCCCTGCCCCTCTGTCTCATCCCAGCCCAAGTCAGGACAGGTTTCCCCCATGTTTAGGCTCACTGACAGAAATGTGAGTCCTGCTCCAGGTCTCAGCTTGTTCCAGGACCAAAAACCCCAGGAAATGTCTCCTTTCAGTGGCTTGTCACCAGAGACCAGGGCCCCGCTGAAGCGTGACTGGGAGACCAGGAGCAGCACCTCACTAACCCAAAACACAGCAAAAAGAGGGAAAATAACCCAAAACCCCCCCACCACTGATGCAGACACCAACCCCAGCCCCCTGCTCCCTGTCCCAGCTCGGGAAACATCAGCAAGGGAACTGGTGGGGAGGAAAGTCATGGCAGGTACCTCTGCAGGACGTGGCACCAGCTGCAGTTGAAGGTCAGCTCTGAGCTCACACACATCTCACAGCTCTGGTGCTGGAGACAAGCTGGAAAAGAGAGGGGAGAGATGTCCCAGCCAGCTGCCAACAGCTGGGTGGGCACAGGGCAGGGGCTGCTGGGAGCTGCTGGCACGGGCAGCACCACAGAGCCAAGCACTGAGTGCCCAACCCAACCTCTCTGCCATGGACCCGTCCCAGTCCATCCATGCACCCCTTCCCATTCCCTTTCGCTGGGAATTCAAACTCCTGGGGGGCTTTTGGCCCTTTCTCACTGCACAGAGGGTGTTCCTGGGGAGGAAGGACCCACAGCAAGAGCTGAGCCCTGCAGGGCTCTGTCCTCCTGAAGTGGGTCTGCAGTCACTCTGCTGCTCGGGGAGCACCAACACGTGGTGTCCCCTGTCTAGAAAGGGTGGGCAGGAGGGGCTTGGCTGCAGAAAGAGCCCAGGAAGTCAGTGGTTTGAACCAGCCCCTCCATGGCAGAGCCAAGAGCAGGTCCAGTGCTGGGGCACCCCCAGGGATGGAGGCCAGAGAATTGTGACCTGCTGAAGGGCAGGAGCATCCCCACCCCACGTGGGACACGAGGCACAGCTCCCTCCTGACCTAGGCACCCCCTCCCCTCCCTCTCCAAGGGCTCCCACACCCCTTTTCCCTGATCCAGGGCACTCCATCCGTGGGCTCCCTGTTCTGCCCTCCCCCCTGGGCTACCTGCCCATGCTCTCCAGTGGCCTCCACTCCTCATCTCCCCTCCCCTCCTGAGCCTTTCCCAAGCCCTGTGGAGGGCAGGGAGCGAGCCCAGACCTCTGGAGCAGAGGCCCAGCCTAAGGCAGTCCATCCCCTCTGTTCTGCCCCGAATAAGGCCAGAAAAGGAACCCCCAGCAGCAAAAACAGAGCGTGGGTTTCTGCAGCCCCGTGGCTCCCATTGCAGACACTGCTCTCAGCTCCCCGGGAATAACAGGGGGAAAAACAAACCAGCAAATCTCCAGCAGGAAAAAAATAGAGTCCTTGCAGAATGGTTATTTATGTTCTGCTTGCAATAACCTGCCTGCTGTTAAAATTGTCATCAAATCCCCCGGGGAGAGGGCTCAGTGCAGCCCCTCCGTGTCTCCATGGCAGATTTACTCTCCCCCCGTAATTCCCGGCTCCTGAAGCCTCTCCCTCGTGTCCTTGGATCCAGCCACTAAAAATGGGCCTGCTTAACAGCAGCTCTCCCAAATTTCAGCTCAGCGTGGGGGCGTTGGAAATGTCTCCTGTACAGACCTGAAGTGAACCGGTGTCCAGCGAAAATTCACGGAGCAAAGAGAAGGGATTTCGGGTGGGAATTGCTTGTCAGGGCAGGGAATTGGGAATGAAGGGCCAGGGTGGTGAGAAAGGAGAGCCACGGGCTCTGGGCAGGAGGAAAGGTGCTGGAGCACAGCTTGGACCATGGCATGTGGCTCCCAGGGACACCCTGGCTGGCACCAGTGCCCTTGGTGGGCACCCCAGAGAGGAGGGAAGGGTGGGTGTCCTGCAGATCCTGCACATCCCTCCTGTACCAGCTCTGCTGCCCCCCAGGCTCCCATCTGGGCTCTGGAGCAGCCAGGCTGGCACACCAAAGTGGGATTTCTGCAGGCTGGGGTTGGCTCTGAGAGGATTGACCCACCCAGGGCTGGATGTACAAGAGGTTCAGTGCGAGCTGATACCCCAGGGCAGAGGCAGCACCCTCCCCACACCCCGGGGCATGGATGGCATCCCCTCCCAGCACCCCCCTCCACCAGCCTTGGCTTCCCCTCTGCGCTGTGAACTGGTGCTTTTTTGGGGAAAGCACGGGCAGGAAAGGGCAGCACTCACTGGGCAGGGGGGTGAACTCCACGGCTGAGAGGCTGGTGATCCTGCTGGTGTCCAGCTCCACACGGTGGTACTCGTAGATGGTGCGCCGGCGGGACTCTGCAACGCCACCCTTGGGGTTAGGGGGGACCCAAACCCACCCTGAGAGGGCATTTACCCCACACTGGGGTGGGGAAGGCTGGGGGGGATGCTGGTCACAGGCAAAGGTGGCCCCGGGTGTGGAGCTGCAGGGGTGGGGAGGTGCTGGGGGGCAGGAGGGGTGCCAGGGCACGGATGCCCTGCCAGGAGATGCTCAGAGCTCCTGTCCCTTTCTCCCTGAGCAGAGGGTCCAGTGATGGATGTGGCACAGCCCTGGGGATGGACCTGGACCAGCCCCGGGGGATGGAGATGGCACAGCCCTGGGGATGAATGTGGCTCAGCCCCGGGGATGGATGTGGCTCAGCCCTGGGGATGAATGTGGCTCCTCCCTAGGGATGGATGTGACCCAGCCCCGGGGATGGATGTGGCTCAGCCCTGGGGATGGATGTGGTCCAGCCCCGGGGATGGATGTGACCCAGCCCCGGGGATGGATGTGGCTCAGCCCCGGGGATGGACGTGACCCAGCCCTGCATCCTCCAAACAAACACATTGTTCATCCCTGACTCACCCACCCAGGGGGCTCCCACAGCCACTGGCCCCCCACAACCTCCCCCTTCCCCACCTTCCTCATGCCTTGCCCCCTTTCCCTCTCTTCCCCCTTCGTCCTGGGGGCCAGCAGGGTCTATCCTGCATTCAGGCTTCTCCCAGCTGGTGATCCCAGCCAAGATGTCCCTCTGGCATCACACTCCTCTCTATGGCCAGTCCAACCTCTCCTAGCACAGCCCGTGCCCCACACTTGGAGCCCACGGGATGAGCATCCTCCCCTCCCACCGCTCCTCTCCTCCCTCCAGCCCCTCTTTCTCCACCCCATCAGGCTTTTTCATGCCCAGTTCTTGCATTTCTTCCCTGCTCACAGCCCGGGGCAGGGCTCAGGAAGCCCGTGGGGATGGAGGAGCAGCTGCAGGGTGGGAGAGGAGGAACCTCCCAGCCTGGCCCAGGTTCCTGCCCAAACTGCTGTAAACGGCTCATAAACCAGGGCCAGATGGCTCCAGAAATAACATGGAAAAGCCACCGTGCCGGGAGGGAGGGATGGGCTTGGGCTCCTCGTGACTGGAGAGGCTGGGAGAGCCTTTTTGGGGAGCTCAGCCCAGGCCTGCAGCTCAGGGCACACGTGGAATAAACGTGTGGCCATGGATGTGGGACATTCCCATGTCCTGCTGCAGATCCCAGCCCTGAGACCCATGGAAGGACATCCCAGAGCAGCATCAGGGGGGCTGCAGACCCTCCAAACCCCCCACCCTCATGGGAATGGGGCACCCTGCACCCCCCAAAGCCCCTTGTCCATCTGCAGCCCTGCTGGGAATCGGAGAACTGAATTCTTCCCCTCCTCCTCCTCCTCAGTTTGGCTGCTCCTGGAGATTCTGAACACACTGGGCAAGAAGCACCAAGGTTCACCCAGAGCAGGAGGGTGAGAGGTGGTCTTGGCCATGGGGAGGTGGACTCTGAGAGGGATGTGCCCCCAGAGGGATGCACAGGGAGCATGGGACACGAGGGACAGCCGAGCCCCTCACACCCCCATCCTCCCTGGGCACCCCAGCAGTGCATCCTCCTGCCTTGAAATGCCTCAGCCCTCCCTCCCCTGTCCCAGCAGCTCCTCGAGGGCAGCGACTCACCAGGCACATCAGGAGAAGGGTTGAGGATCATGAAGGCGTCGGAGAGCCCGGCCTTGACAGGGTGCTGGGTGGCACTGATCTGCAGGACTGGCACTGGGATCTGCGTGGGGAGAGGGGGTGATGGCCCCCAGCCCTGCCCCAGTGCCTGGTGCTGCTGCAGAGCCCCCCAGGAATGTGAGCATCCCGAGTGTGAGCATCCAACCCCTCCCAGACCCCCGTGGGGACCCTCCTGCCCCACCTTCCCCTGCAGCAGGAGGCACCTGATGCCCCCCGGTGTCCCCTGGAGGTGCCAGGGCGGGGAGGGTCTCTCACCTCCTTGTACCCAAAGACGATCCTGCCGGTGCTGTGCAGGGCAGCCTGGAAGGTGAAGCTGCCCAAGTCCTCCTTCCCCTGGAGATACACCTTGTCCCACTGCACCACGAAAACCGTCCCTGTGGGGTGACCAGAGCAGCTCAGTCCTCTCCTCTCTCCTTGCTCCTCATCCCACCAGCCTGAGCCATCCTACCCAGGCCCCATCTCATCCCCCACCCTCCAGCACTTTGCTCGGAACAGACCCCTGCCATCCTACCCAGGACCCTCCAAGGCATCTCATCCCCCACCCTCCAGCACGTTGCTCGGAACAGACCTCCTTCCCAAACATCCCAAACCCCCCCTGAGCAGCCCCTGCTGCCCTGGGCCCCCTCCCCACACCCCCAGCTGGCTCCAGCCCCTGCAGAGAGCCGAGATTTGCCCGGCTGGGTGAGGAAGGAGCGGAGGGAATGGAGAGGGGGGTGCCCAGAGCAGGACTCACCGTTGTCCAGGTACTGGACGGTGGAGTTGCGGGAGAAGCTGGGGTTGAAGTTGGCCATGAGGGGGGCGATGTACTGGGTGGCCGTGAGCATGCGGTGGATGACGTCCCCCACGAAGATAAAACCTGGGCAAGCAGAGGGTGAAGCAGGACACGCTCCCCCTCCCCACCCCAGGACCTTCCCTCCCTCCTCCCGACCTCCCACCCCCCTGCCTTGCCTCCCCCATCCCCATTTTTACCCCCAGCATCCCCTTCCTGGATTTCCTCCAAGCCCGTGTGACCCCTCTTCGTCCCCCAAACTGCTGGAGGACCTGAGACACCAGCAGCAGGGCAGGGGGAGATTTGGGGGTGCAGGGAGAGGGTTGGAAGGGCTGTATCCCCTTCTCTGAGCTCCCTGGCGCTGTGGGGTGAGATCAGAGCCAGCACCAGAGCCACATCCAGCCCCCCAATGCAGGAATCCCACCCATCCCATCCCATCCCATCCCACCCCATCCCATCCATCCCATCCCATCCCATCCCATCCCATCCCATCCCGACTCACCCCCCGTCGCTATCGTGACCTGCCGCAGGAGGTGGCCGTAGAAGGGGAAGTCAAAGGAGAGGATGATCCTCTGCAGGAGGGAGAGGAGGTGAGAACCACGCTCAGCCCTCGGGGAAACACCAGCTGGGACCGTGGGGGCGCTGCCCTGTGCCCCCCAGCCCCAGCCCTGCCCTGACTGGTGCCTGCGAGGGGGGACAGGGATGGGAGTGGGGTCCCGTGGGTGCTGCGGGACATCCCTGCCCCCCAGCTCACCGAGGCCTGTCGGTGCGTGTTGGAGAGGATGCCGTGGACCTTCACGTGGCTCCTGTTGGCCGCTGCCATGTCCACCCACAGCCCCCTCCTCTGGGCATCCCCCGGCCCGTAGACCCGAGACACGTAGTAGCTGTGGTTGTCCTCCTGCAGTGGGGAGGGACAGGAGGGGACAGGTGACCTGCAGTGCTCCACCAAAGCCAAATCCAGCCCTGGAAAACCCCGGCAAAGGCAGCGGGAGCAGCTGGGGAAGGTGCAGGGAATCCCAGGGGATCCCGGGCGCGACTCACGAGAGACCTCGGCACAGCAGGGGCAACATCGCCTGGAAGGGACATCCCACTCCAGGGCCAGGGCTGGGAGGGGATGACGGGCAGACGGGCTGCGTAGGGCAGTGCTGCAGCCAGGATGAGATGAAGGGCTGCCGGGATGGGATGCAGGGCAGGGCCGCAGCCAGGACGGGATGCAGGGATGCAGGGCTG
>JAWMRD010000263.1:0-17447 GCA_035584875.1 Syndactyla subalaris | reverse complement strand
GGCAGCCACAGCTTCTCTGCCCAACCTGTGCCAGGGCCTGCCCACCCTCCCAGCCAGGAATTCCTTCCCAATATCCTGCCCTCTGGAAGCTGGAAGCCATCCCCCATGTTCTTTCCCTCCATCCCTTGTCCCAGGTTCCTCTCCAGCTCTCCTGGGGCCCCTTCAGGCCCTAGAAGGGCTCTCAGATCTCCCTGGAGCCTTTTCCTCTCCAGGCTGGACAGATCTGTTGTTTTTCCCTGCCTGCAGCTATTCCAAAATACCACCAATTACCCAGTGTTTAATTAATCATCGGGCAAGCAAAGCAAGCTGGAAGGACCTGATCACAGGTATTAAAAGGGCATCAAAGAAGTTCTGCAGCTCCTTAAGGGCAGCTTTAGATACAGGGACAAGTCCACAGTAGGACAAATGAGGTTCCTCCCTGGTTAGTGACACAATAAGACAGTCCCTGAGACTTCCAGTGGGAAAGCTGGGAGGTAACTGGGGCTGCTGGTGGCCAAGGGCTCACTTCCAGCTGGGAATGAGCACACGGGGCTCCGTTGCTGCCTGAGAGCCTTTGGAGCCCGGCCTTAAGGAGCTCTGAGTGTTCAGGCAAGGAACCAAAGGCAGGCCCTGAGCCCACCCTGCACCAGAATCCAATTATCCAGCCAAGAGCAGAAAATCCCAGCTGGTTCTGCATGGATTTTCTGAAGGAGCACTCCTCCAAATGCTGTTATCTGGGGAACCGTAACAGAGCACACGGCCGCTTGGAGCCGCAGCATCTGGAGGGAAGGGATCCAAACCTCCTTCTGTGCACAGGACAGGAGCAGGAGCGCTCCTGCAATCCATCCCGGCCAGGGAGGGCAGGGGAGCCGCTGGGAGTCAGCCTTCTCCACCACATCCCGCCGCTGCCGACAGCCCCGGCAAGGATCCCTCCGGCTCGGCACCAATTCCCACCCCGTGCGCGTCCCCGGCGCGGGGATGATTTGCGGCTCCACGGCTGGGATGCTGGAGGGGACTTTGGGAACAGCTGGAGAGCAGCGGAGAGGACGTAATGACAGAGGATGCTGCGGGGGGGGAGGAGGGAGGCACGGAGGAAGCGAGGCAGGGGAGGGAGCTTTGTACTCTGGATTCCTCTAATGGAACAGGGAGCAGGCTTAAAGGAGGCAGAACAAAGGAGGCGAGCCGTGTAAAGGCTGAGCTGAAAGGAGGGACTCCAGTACTGAAGGGGTTCTAAAGGAAGCACTTGTGAAGGGAGCTGCCTGTCCTTCAGAGCCCGCCAGCACACGGGGAGGATCGGCAGCCACGGAGGGAACAAAGGGGATTTTTCATATGAAAGCAGGAGCGGGGTCTGAGTGCGAGGCACTGCATTGGTGTGGTGGCTCTGGCACAGCCCCTGTCACATCCTGGAGTCCCCTCTCACTGCAAAACTTCGGGGGATAAACGGGCACGTAGTGCCAGGACACAGGGAATGGCTTCCCACTGCCAGAGGGCAGGGATGGATGGGATATTGGGAAGGGATTCCTGGCTGTGTGGTTGGGCAGGCCCTGGCACAGGGTGCCCAGAGAAGCTGTGGCTGCCCCTGAGACAGTGGAAGGTGACCCTGCAGGGTGTGGAACAGGATGGTCTTGAAGGTCCCTTCCAATCCAAACCATTCCAGGATTCTGTAATGATCCTATGAAAATGGGAGAAGTGTACTTGGAAAAAATTCCCCTGGAATAGCCTGGGTCTAAGCTGAGGAGCACATCATGTGTTTCATTACCTGCTGAAAGGCACTTGCTGGATGCTGGGGAATATTCCTAAAGCCAAACTATTTAGAGCTCTCTGTCTGTTCCTTGCCAGCGTGGAGCCAGAGAGGCCTTTGTAAAGTAGCCTCGCTGATGTGAATGATTTATGGAGCAGCAATTCCGTGAATAGGGTTCAAACTTTTCAAGATTCATTTGTTTTGCAGTGCCGAGCCCTGGTGGTACACAATGTATGGGCCGTGTAGGTTAATGATGCCATTTACAGCTGAGATAAATTGGGCAGTGGGCAGTGCCCCAGGGTACTTTGATGCCAATGTTCTCTGAGAGATTTTTATAGAATCCTAAAACGGTTTGGGGTGGAATGGACCATAAAGACCTCACCATGCTCACAGAGAGGAATTTATTCCCAATCTCCCACCTAACCCTGCCCTCTGGCAGTGGGAATCCATTCCCTGTGTCCTGGCCCTCCATCCCTTGTCCCAAATCCCTCTCCAGCTCTCTTGGAGCCCCCTTAGGCCCTGCAAGGGGCTCTCAGGTCTCCCTGGAACCTTCTCTTCTCCAGGTGAACCCCCCAGCTCTCCCAGCCTGTCCCAGAGCAGAGGGGCTCCAGCTCTCAGAGCATCTCCATGACCTCCTCTGGACTCTCTCCAGCAGCTCCAGATCCTTCTGCTATTGTTGCCCAGAGCTGGAGGCAGCTCTGCAGGTGGGGTCTCACCTGAGGGGGGGCAGAGGGGGGACAATCCCCCCCTCACTCTTCCCACACTGTGAGCCGAGCCCAGAGATGCCACCCTGCACCCCATGGAGGGCTCGGGAAGGCTTCCCATCGTCTGGGATGGCAATCCTCCCCCTGGCAGGGCAGGAGGGATCCAGCAGCCACACAGGATGCTCTGGAGCTGCTCCTGATGTGCCTCTCTCTGCTCAGCCAGCTCTGAGCTCCATCCTGGCCCCTCTCCCCCGGCTCAGGGTTATTTGTCAGGTTTTAGTTTCTCTCAGCTTTCCTTTTAAAATAATGGAAGTGTCAACTCCGGTTCACGGGCTGGTCAACGATTTAATTCCGCCCCAACTTTCTAAGGCAATTTCATGAATTATACAGTGTGGAAACAGAAGGAGCTAAATAAAGATGCAGCCCTGGCTGTGTTTGATAAATACACCCTCGCTCTCCCTGGAAGTTATTTGCAAGTCAGAAATGTGGCACACGACCATCCCGCTGTCGATGGCGGAGCTTGCAGATTCCTGCCAGGTCAGCACTATTTGATGTTAAATCCCAGCCACTAAAAATAAAAGGAGGAGGAGGAGGAGGAGGAGGGGGAGGCAGAGGCAGCCCCGCCGTGGGCTCCCCATGCTGGGGAACCTCCCGAGGTAAGTGCAGCCACGGAGAGAGAAACCCCTGCTCCTTACCCAAGAGGCACCAAGTTATCCCTGGGGAATTCAATCAGCCTCGAGGTGATGCCAGGAGGAATTAATAATACAGGTGCCCCTCAGCTCTGGCTGGATCCAGGGAGGGGCTGAGCAGCTGCTGCAGCAGGAGCAGGAGCAGGAGCAGGGACAGGGACAGGGGCAGAAACAG
Organism: Syndactyla subalaris; assembly: GCA_035584875.1. Lineage (NCBI taxonomy): Eukaryota > Metazoa > Chordata > Aves > Passeriformes > Furnariidae > Syndactyla > Syndactyla subalaris. Next base: position 14,159 of record JAWMRD010000263.1, on the reverse strand, counting down.
GGGCAGGAGCAGGAGCAGGGAGCAGGAACAGGGGCAGGAGCAGGAGCAGGAACAGGGGCAGGAACAGGGGTAGGAGCAGGAGCAGGAGGGATGGTCCAGGAGCTGCTGCTGACACCCCAGTGGAGGGATCACCCTGGCAGAGGGGGGACTGCCCTCCCCACTTTCAGCTGCTCTTGGTTGGCCAGGAGAGGTTTGGGAGAAGCAGATGGAGTGGTGTGGGAGAGCAGGGAGCTGAGGGCCAGTGGCTGCACCTCTGAGTCTCTGCAGGACAAGGAGCAGCTTTCTCCTTCTTGCCCTGCACACCTCGGATGGATTGGGAAGGCCAAAGGAGAGGGGAGGATGGCAAAGAGCTTGGAAAACAGGGAATTGGGCACTTGGAGCAACGTGGTCTAGTGGAAGGTGTCACTGCCCGTGGCAGGGGTTGCAACAAGATGAGCTTTAAGGTCCCTTCCAACCCAAACCATTCCAGGGTTCTGTGATCCCTCCCAAACCCAGATGACCACGAGGGTGAGGAAACACCAGCAGGGAGGACGGGGAGGGTATTTTGGAAAGCAAATGCTGTTCACCACCATCAGCTGCGTTTCAGAGCATGCCCCACCTTCAGGAGACTTCATCTGTGTGGAAGAGGAAACCCTTGGTGTTCCTGCTCAGTGCCAGAGCCCTGCTCCACAGGAGGGAATCCCAGCCCTCCTCCTCGGAATAGGATGTTTTACAGCAGCCTGCTCTCTAAGGAAATGCTCCCCTCCAGTTCTTGCTCACGACAAAAACAGTTTCCTCCCTTTCACCGGAGGCTGTGTCTGCCTCGGCTCATGAATATTTCATTGGCACCTGGGGAGCTTCCAGCAGGAAACTGGGATTTGGGGCTCTTTTCCTGGGCACCACATGGGTATGGGCTGGGAGCAGCCTGGAAGCTCCGTCTTAGGGCATGGGCTGCATGGCTCATTGTGGGGTGCCCATCCCAGCCATCCGTGTCACACAGGATCCCTAAAAGCTGGGGCAAGTCCTTCTCCCTCAGCCCTTGCCTTGCCCTCACACCAATCCCTGGCACTGATGTCCTGGAAGAGAAGGAAAAATCCCTGTCAGAAAGCAGTGACTTGTGTCCATAAATAACCTCAGCACTGGGAGGGGGTTTCATTAAAAAAAAAAAAAAAAAAAAAAGGCAAAATTCTGATCTCTTCAAGCAAAAATGTCTATTTTTTTCTCTCATTGATGCCCGGAAAAGAAAAGCTCTGACCTCAGCACTGGCTCTGGGGGGTAGCCTGCAGCATCCAGATCCAGGCTTTTGGGGTGAACCTGCCTCTTTTCCAAGCCCAAAGCCTTCCTTTGGAAATGTCATCCCAGAAGAGGCATTTCCCTGCTCAGACCCTCCACAGACAGACAAAAACCAGATTTCCCTGGCAGTGCGTGCTCTGCGGCTTAAAAAATTAAATAAATAAACATCAAACCAAAACGAAATCCCCACACTGGCACACAGCTTGACACGAAAGCCTAAATTCAAAACATGCCCATCTCTGGAAAAAATTTGGGAAACCTCAGGCAATGGATCTTCCAGGCAACCCTGTCCCGGGGTCTGCCCGTGGGTCCTTTCCCTGCTGAGACCTTGCAGAGAGCAAAGGGCTCTCCACTTCAAAGGGGTTGTGTCCCAGATGGAAAATAGCAGGAATTGGCCAGGGAATGGCAAATCCCGGGTTCAGGGGTGGCAGGATCTGGGCAGAAATGGCAGCCCCAGCTTTGGGGTGTGTGGGCTGAGCTGCTGCAGAGCTCAGCAGGGTGAACCTCCCGGAGGGGAAGCAGAGCTGGGTCACACCAGGGTTTGCTGCCAAACATTCCCATGGGAAATGCCAAATTTGTCATTGTTTAGAAAACAGGGACTCCTCCTCCCTGGAAGTGTCCAAGGCCAGGTTGGACAGGGCTTGGAGTCTGGTCTAAAGGAAGGTGTCCCTGCCTGTGGCGGGGGTGGAATGGGATGAGCAGCCAATTCCAGAATTCAGGTAAAGGTAAAGGTAAAGGTAAAGCAGCAAATCCTGTGTTTATTTCCAAGCTTTTCCTAGGGGAATGTGTACCAACAAATCCCCAGAGAGGGCTCACCTGGAAACCCAGGGCACGAGTTGGTTACAAACTTCTTCCCAGCCCTAATGTCCCTGCCTGGGACGAGGAGCAGCCTGTGCCTCTCAGGTGCCTCCAGCAGGATTTGCTGCCCCAGCCCTGGCCGTAAATCCCCGCTGCCCGGCCGGCCCGGCCAAGGGAGGGTGTGAACACCCCGTGCTGCTCTCTGCTCGCTCCTGCTGGCGCTGCAGGCCTGCAGTAAGTGGGGTTTTGGCAGCTGACGCCGTGTAATCGAAGCGGGGCTGTCAGGGAAATTTGTAGCTCTTTGCTTGCCGGGGTTTCTCCGCTCGCTCAGCAGCTGTCAGCCCGCCCGCCCCTTATTGATGAGAGCCGCTAATCACGCACCAGATTCCCCACATAAATCAAGAGGCAGGAGAAAATAAAGTTTCTTCACACTGAGGTCATTTGCCCCCCTCCCAAGTGCCACGGAGAAGAAAAATACAAACTCTTGCTCCTGCTATTAATAACCTCCCTCCCGCCGGCCCCGGCCAAGGGGACGGTGTCAGATGTGAAATTACAGCTTTTGTTACATCCACCGAGTTGTGTGTTTATAAAGCTAATTACTGGCTTAGTTCTGCGTGTTCTGGGCTTGATTTGTGGGCTGTCACGTGGTGCCATCCCTAGAAAGTGCCTTTTGCTTTCCTCCTCATCCCCCCTCCCGCGGCACCCGGCAGAGGTCAAGCGGTGGATGTTGCATATTGTAAGTGACAGCTTCAAGTACCTCAAGGGTGCTAATCCACCAGGAAACTTTTTTTTTTTCCCATCATATCTTTATTGCGCTGGAAATGGAAGGCACTTCTCTCTCCTCGTGGCTGTCACTGAGCCCGAGTGTAAACGGGACAAATTTAGCCCCGGTTCAATGTCAGATGGAACAAACCCAACCTCGGCTCTGGGCTCCCAGCGGTGGCTCCAGGCCAGCATCACCCTGGGGACTGATGTGGTGACAAGGGGTGGCTCCTGGATTGGGATCCATGTGGCACTGGATGCGCTTTGGGTCTGAAGGTTTAGGCTTTGCATCCCTCCTCCCACAGCAGAAAGGAAGATTTTTACAGTGAGGGTGGGGAGTGCCCAGAGAAGCTGTGGCTGCCCCATCCCTGGGAGTGTCCAAGGCCAGGTTGGATGGGGTTTGGAGCAACCTGGGCTGGTGGAAGGTGCCCCTGCCCGTGGCAGAGGGTGGAATGGGATGGGTTTTAAGGTCCCTTCCAACCCAAACCATTCCATGGTTCTGGCATTCTAGGATCTCTTCCCACTTATTGGAGTAAATGCAGGCAGGTCAGTGTTACTGGATGGCAAGAAAACACCTAATCCTGTTACTGATGTCAAGAAAACTGTTACTCGTTATTTTTATTATTATTATTACTATTATTATCCTCCTACTCCTCGTGATTATCATTATCCAGCGTGCAGTCCTCAGTCCCCACACTTCCCAATTAGCCTCCAGAACGACGCCTTTGTCACCAAAACGGTTAATTCGCTCCCCGACGTGTCTGGTACAAAAGAGGAGCCAGCCTTTGAAGGCAAAGCTTTTATCCTTTTCAAACACGTCCTCAAGTTATCAACTTCAACACAACATCAAGGCCTGCTTTTGTTGGAATAATTTAACACTAATAGTTCGCGAGTGCTGCCACCGCTCCCGTCGCGGAGCTGTCACCAGCCAGTTGGTTCAAAGGCAGTGCCAGCACCGCGCTCGCTGGGGCTGGTTGGGAGAAAACCCTCTTTTCCCACTTTTTGAAAGGCAGTTTGGAGCTCTGGCTGGCTGCTTGGGCAGCACCAGCCTCACTGTACCCATGGTGAGGCCACGGCCGGCCGGTGGTGCTGGAGCAGAGGGATGGTGGGTGGGGACCTTGCTGGTCACCCCAGGTCACTGCTTTGGGTGGAAAAGTGGCAATTTCCTGGACACAGTTAATGACATGCTGTATATTCCAGCCCTGGGAGTGTCCAGGGCCAGGTTGGACAGGGCTTGGAGCATCCTGGTCTAGTGGAAGGTGTCCCTGCCCATGGCAGAGGGTGGGGTTGGATGGTCTTGAACATCTTTTCCATCCCCAGCCTTTCCAGGACTCGATGATTCTGTGACGCACCTACCAAAAATCCCACCACTTCCCTGGATTCCTCTGCCCATCAGCCACACTCTAACCTCGTGGGTCCCCAAGGCTGCCCCCCACCAGCCACCTCCAGTTGGCACCAGTTCCAGGGAAGGCAGCCAGACTAAAGGGCTCCCACCCGGACCCAGAATATCCGAGGAGGAGGAGGAGGAGGAGCAGTGTTGGTGCTCACTGAGGCCTGCCCGTGGTTCCTGCATGTCCTGCCTTTTTCTGTGTGCCCAAGAGCAGCAGCTCCATGACCTCCTGGGGGACTCTCCAGCCTGGCATGACCCCCTGATGCAGCTCCCAGACTCAGTTTCCCTGCAGGAGAGGGACAGAGTCGGGCTGGGAGGGGCCCTTCTGAGGGGCTGGTAATGCCCCTTGGCATCCCACAGGGCGTGTAAAGGGCAAATCCATGTTGGTGCTTCCAAAACACCAGCAGAACCCTCTTCTGCCATCCCAAGGAGCCTGACCCCCCAGACTCTTGGCTGTGCCCCCACAAAGCTGCTGTGAGGGTGGTGGTGCTGGGGCTCACACCCCTTGGGTGGGATCCCTGCTCCAGGGGCATCTCCAGCTCCCAGAGTCCCTGTGGTTGGCTCCGAGGTGGAGCAAATCCCTGGATTTCCTGACCCCGAGGGACTGTTCCCCCAGCTCACCCCACACCACGTGGGTGTTGGGTTTGGCACTTGGCTGGCTGAGTCCCAGCTATTCCCAGGTGAGCACTTCAATAATTCAGTGCTGTTTGATTTCAGAATTTAATTATTTTATCATTTATTTATTGGACTAAAGGAGCTCTCGTGCACTCAGGTTATAAATCCCTGTTTCCTCCAGCCTCCCCTGCCTTTCCCCACTTGGCTCTCTCATTTCCTGCTCCTGTGCATTATCAAGGGTGACATAATCCCATGTGACTTTTTCCCCTTTGTTTTCCCCTTTCCTTTTCCCTCGGGGACTGGGAAATAAAAAGACAGGAAAGACCCAACACCCCAAATCTAAAGATGCCGACACTGAGGGTAACATTGAGCATCCTTGACGTGCAATTTTGCCCTTGTGTGTGCATCAGCAGGAGCAAAGGTGCACAGGTAAATGGCTTTATTTTATTTCTCCTCGAAACTGTTCTTAGAAAAAAAAAAAAAGTAAAACTTTAATCAGCAAAAAAAAAAGAGCAAAAGTTTAATCCTCCTCACGCAGCCCCCAACAGTGTCACCCTGTTGTGGGGCTCAGGGTGTCACCACACTGTCCTCAGAGAAGAAAGGATCACAACCACATCCTCCTCTTCAGGTAAAACCAGCAATTTAGCTTTTGGAAAGGAAAAAAAAAAGAAAAAGCCCCAACGCCAAACGCGGAAAAAGGAGAATCATCTCGAGCAAGAAATCGCTCAAAAAATGTGCAACCCCGAATGAAACCGACACTCCAGCTCGAACATCACATCATTAGTGAGATATTTTATCATGCAATTCATCTGCCTCCCTACCTGCTTCCCAAACCACAATGTTCCCCTCCGAGTTCTGTTCCTCTTTTGCACTGAACCATAAATTACACGCTGACAGCTTTAATTTGTGCAAAGTATGCCTGGTTGCTTCTGGCACAAGCAGCCGGCTGCTATAATAAGGTCAATATATATTCATTGTCGCATTGCTTGATGTGCCAGATAACACAGAAACGCGGCAATGGGGGAGTTTCGGTGGGGCTGCAAAGTGGGAATGATGGAAGGCGAGGAACGCTGCATCTCATCAGGGCATCGCAGGCAGTTGGCTCATCACTTATGCATGGCATGAGCAATGTTATGATTTAACTAATCATCATCAGTTATTCATCCCATTGCTGTCAGGGGACCATGCAACACTTTCATTCCTTGCCAGTTCTGGATAATTTATGTTCCCCGATCAGTCGAGCCTCGGATGGTTTGTTTGTTTGCTTCCTTTTTGTTATTGATTATTTTGGGGGCTTGTGGTTGACCATTAGGAGGTGAATTGCTGCTAACAGAAGGCTCTGGGGAGAGCTGAGAGCCCCTTCCAGTGCCGAAAGGGGCTTCAGGAGAGCTGGAGAGGGACCTGGGACAGGGACTGGGAGTGACAGGGCATAGGGAGTGGCTTCCCAGTGCCAGAGGGCAGGGATGGATGGGATATTGGGAAGGAATTCCTGGCTGGGAGGGTGGGCAGGCCCTGGCACAGGGTGCCCAGAGAAGCTGTGGCTGCCCCTGGATCCCTGGGAGTGTCCAAGGCCAGGTTGGACAGAGCTTGGAGCACCCTGGGCTGGTGGGAGGTGTCCCTGCCCATGGCAGGGGTGGCACTGGATGAGCTGTAAGTTCCCTTTCCACCCAAACCATTCCAGGATCCTGCAATCTATGCCATGAACATTTACAGAGCTCAGAGACCCCCAGCACCCCAAATCCATGGAAATCAGAAGGGTAACCAGTGCCAGGGCAAGGACTGAGCATCCCTGCCCATGGAGCTCAACCCCAGGGAGGAAAATTCCTGGGATACACCCAGGGAGAAACCCAAGGGTTGTTTCTGTGGCAACACAAGCAAGTTGGGATTCCCAATCCAGGTTTCAGGGCATGGACCTGCAGCAGCACCTTCTGTGGGGTGGGAAGAGGGGCAGGAACGGGATGAGGAGCTCAGGAATTTCCCAGCCTTTAAATCAGGAAACAATTATTGGCTGACCCATTCCAGCAGCAGCGACACCTCCTCCTTGATCCGAGGGACAGCCTTGGCTTTCTGAGCTCCAGCAGCTTCATCTTGGAAATCCACTGGTTCTTCTGGGCTCTGCCCCGGTGCCTCCAGCTGCTGCTGGGGGGTCAATTCAGCCCCAGTCCTTGAGGGAATGCACTGGAACCAGTCCCAGTCCTTGAGGGAATGCACTGGAACTCTCCAGGAGGGAACGGGAAGAGGCATCAGGGAGGTTTGGCTTCAGAGGTGACCCCATCCCACCAGTGCTGGGGGTCCCCAGGGGCCACCACAGAGCCCCAGGACGGGGCTGGGCACCCAAGAATCCCCCCAGGAGCCTGGCATTGGGTTTCACATGGGTAACCCCACATATAAACACAAATGTTGCTCTACATCCACACACATTTCCATGGATATGTGTGAAAGGAAGCACATCAGTTGGCTGTTCCCCAAAATCATAAGTATTTAAGAAGCAATAAGGCTTAATGCCTGTTTTTCTTACTTTGTAAGGTGCTTGGGGATGATAAATGATAGGCAATTTCATGGCTGGAATTTCAATTTCCCCAAATATTAGTGCTGTTCTCCACTTCCAAGAGCTCCCTCTTGGCAGTCTCCTGCACTGCCTCCTTCTCTGTTTCTGAAATCATTTTTGGGTCAGATACCCATTTTTGGGGTCTGGCAGTGTCTAGGGGAGCTGATCAGCAACGCTCAGCCCCATCCACATCCCATCAGAAGAGAGTTTGGAAAGAAAGAAATTTTAATTTTGGCATTTTTTAAACAGAGCAACCCTTCTCTTGGTTTGAAATATGTTTTGCTGCAGCCAATGTAATTTAAAAAGGAGAAAGAAATGAAAAAGCTCCAATATTGTGAAATGTTGCTGTTTCAGAGAGATTAGAAATGTCCTTTACAGCAAAGAAGTTTCAACTGTGGATTGTTTTCTGTGAGCATTTTCACAGGAAAAAAATCACATTCTGTTAAAGTGAAGAGGGGGAGAAAACAGGGTGTGTTTTTAGGTTGAGACAAATGATTCCTTGACCCTAAATCGAGAAAAATCAACCACTAAAAAGCCTCAGAGGAGAAAATCTTCAACCCAGGTGTCACACAAATGAGCATTTCTGTGAAACCAGAGCTGAAATTCCCAGAATTCCTTATTGTTTCCCCTCCTTACCTGTGCTGCTCCATTTTCTCCTTCCACCCGGGGAGCTGCCAAGGGGTTACAGGATGTTCCAGCCCCAGAGACACAAATTAAGGGCTTTTTATGTGCCAACAGACTCACTGCCAACACCCTCTGCCAGTTCCAGCTTGTCCTCGAGAGGCCTCTTTGGGAAGACCCTCCGTTTGAGGGAGCAGAGGGGGAAAGCTGAAGTTCAGTGGTGGGAAGGAGAGGTGGAATGAGGACCACTGTGCCACCACATGGCCTGGCCCTCGGCCACCTGGCACTGCTGGGAAGACCCTGAGTGGTGGATGCTCTCAAAGTGAAGCCCTGAGAATCTGGCACCAAGAAAAGCTGGTACCTGCAAAGCTGGCATCCTGCAAAGCCTCAAACCCTGGGAATCTGCTCCCCTGCAAACCTGGCATCCAGAAAAACCTGAGCCCCTCAAAGAGCCTGGCACCCTGGAAGCCTGGCATCTTGAAAATCTGATACCCAGAAAATCTGGGATGCAGAAAAAATTGGGCACTTGGAAAATGTGGTGCCCTGAAAACCTGGCACCCAGGAAATCTGGTACTTTAAAAACCTGGTGCCCTGAAAATCTGGCACCCAAAAATTCTGGCACCCTGAAAATCTGGTACTTTGAAAATGTGGTACCAAATAAATCTGACACCTTGAAAATCTAGCATCCAGAAAGTCTGGTACCCAGAAAATTTGGCACCCTGAAAATCTGGCATCCAGAAATCTGGCAGGGTAAAAATCTGGTACCCAGAAAATTTGGCACCCTGAAAATCTGGTACTTTGAAAATGTGGTACACAAACCTCCTGAGTCCTTGAAAATCTGGCATCCAGAAAATCTGGAACCCTGGAGATCTGGCATCCAAAAAAAGTGGTACCCAGGAATCCTGGCATCCAAAAAAATGGGTACCCAGGAATCTTGGCATCCAAAAAAATGGGTACCCAGGAATCCTGGCCTCCAGAAACACCTGAACCCCTGAAACTCTGGTACCCTGAACACCTGCCAGCCAAAAAATCCATCCCCCAGCGAGCCCAAGCCTGGCCCAGCCCCTCCCAGCCCCAAAACATCCCTCTCCCTGCTGTTCCCAGCGGGATTTCTCCAAGCTGGGCTCCCTGACCCCCCCTAGGGCAGGACCCAAAGCCCCTCCATCGTTCCCTCCTGGATGTTCTGCAGGAACCTCCAGCTGTGTGAACTGCTCTGGGTTTTGGGGTGCTCTGTAGGGATCACCTCACCCCCCCTCCCAGTGCCACTCCCGAGGATCCCCCTCTGCAGGGAGGAATTGCTGACCTCCCTCCTGGCACTGGCAGAGCCCTGAGGGGTCATGTCCCAGCTCCAGAGCTCCAGAGAGGTACCCCCAGAATAAATCAAAGCCCCATCCATCACCCACTGTGCTCCAGTGCCATATATCCACCCAGTGGGATGTTACAATCCATCAGGGGTGCTGGTGGAATTGTTGTCACCACCCAGCCCCTGTCACCAAGTCACTGTGTGCTCTGTGGTGGCCTCTCAGGAGGCAGCAGGAGAATGAGGCTCATTCCTTAAAATTTCTCTCTCTGTCCATCCCCTGGAAAACACTGGCTCAGCACAGGTTGGGGACTGTGTGTATATTCCCCAGGGGAAGGGGCTGGGTGAGAAGGATTCACACCTTGGAGCTTTGACAGTGCAAAGGGAGCTTGGTTGGGGTGTTTGAGCCTGGGAGTGTCCAATTCCAGCCAGAAGGAAAGAAAAATCCTTCCTGTCCTTGCTCTTGAGTCTTTCCAAGCACTCAGGGTGTGTCAGGACTGATGGGGTGTGTCAGGACTGGTGCTCAGCACGGCTGTGGGGGCAGGAGAGCTGAAAGCCCACCAAGCTCTTAGAAACAAGAGGTTCTGGGACTTCTCCAGCAGCCTGAGTGTGTCCTTGGGTCTCGATATTCCCATGAAAAACACCATCTCTGGGTGTCTCCTGGATTGCTGTGGGGGTTTCATCCAGGATGGGAAGAATCCACCCCCACGAGTGGGCACTGGGCACCATCCCATGTGTCCTCACCCATCCATGAGGACACACCACCAAAAATAGATGGAAAAATGGTAAAGAGCGCTTAGAAAACCAGAGGAAGGAAAGGAAGGGCTCTTCTCCTCCACTCTGGGGAGACCCACCCTGGAGTTCTGCACCCCATTCTGGGGTCCCAGCACAGGGAGGGTGTGGAGCTGCTGGAGAGAGGCCAGAGGAGACCAAGGGGATGAGCAGGGGGCTGGGGAGGAAAGGCTGGGAGAACTGGGATTGTTCAGTCTGGAGAAAGCTTTGGGATGGCTTAATTGAGCCTGAAGGGAGCTGACAAGAAGGATGGAGAGGGACTTAGGGAAATGGCCTGGAGTGACAGGACACAGGGAATGGCTTCAAACTGGCAGAGGGCAGGGATGGATGGGATACTGGGAAGGAATTCTTGTGTGTGAGGGTGGGCAGGCCCTGGCAAAGGGTGCCCAGAGAGGCTGTGGCTGCCCCTGGATCCCTGGAAGTGTCCAAGGCCAGGCTGGACAGGTCTTGGAGCACCCTGGGCTGATGGGAGGTGTCCCTGCCCATGGCACGGGGTGGGATGAGGTGTTTTGTAAAGCCCCTTCCACCCAAACCATTCCTTGATCCCCTAATTCTGTGTATGAACATTTACAGAGCTCAGTGCCCCCTGACACTCCCAATCCATGGAGATTAAGAGGATAATCTGTGTCATGGCACGTGGAGCCCCCCCAGCCCATCCCTCCTGCAGGAAGGATGTGCCTCAGGAGCTCTTACCACCCTCACAGTTTCATTTGGCTCCAGAACAAACCCGAGGGGGGTTAATGACATCTGTTCCCAGCTCCCCCTGTAATTAGGGCTGCCCTTCCTCACCCTAATGAGGACCTGAGGAATTCCCCCGGGTGCTGAGCAGGGAGAGCTGGCAGAGAGTTTTTCCTTGGCTCAGGAAATCCTCTACAAACCCCTTCTGAGGGGAAAAAAACTCAGATGAAAGGGCTCCCTGTGGCCCCAGAGCTCGGGCTGTGTCGGGGAGCACCTGCCCCAGTGGCAGGAGGGGAGTTGTTGGGATAACACTGGCTTGGGGCTGGGAAAAGCAGGCAGGGAGTGGCCCAGGCAGGTGGGGATGGGAAGGGATGCTGGGGCAGAAAGGAGATGATAAGAGGCAGCCTGGGCTCATCCCTGCTGCTTCTCCAGAGCTCCTCGAGCTCTTCCATGGGCAGAGATAAAAGTGCTCAGAAGGGGCTGGAACTCTCCCCACAGCAGCTCGAGGGGGGGGATGAGGGGGCTGAGCTGCCAGGGGCATCTCCAGCTGGAGAGAAAAGCTGGATCCTTCCCATGACCTTTTCCCCAAAACCCCTGGGCTGCCTCATCTGGGGGTTCAGGTGAGGTTTCCCTCCTTCTCCAGGCTATGGGCCCTTCCTGCACCCCCCAGGAGTGACAGAGCTGTCTTTGCCCCCCCTAACCATGTCCCTCACTCCCTGCACATCCCAGCCATCCCTCAGCTGCCATTCCATCTTGCCTTTCCAGTCTGACCAGTCCCCTGGTCCATGCTGGGGCTGCTCTGACCATCTCCCCAAGGCACCGAGCCCCCACTGGTGCTCAGGGGGGTGACAAACCCAAATGGGGGTGGCTCCTGACCCCCATCCCAGCAGGTCATGCCAGGATTGACTTTTCCTGGGATTCTGCAGCTGAGAAAATGCCATTAGAATGGAAAAGCAGCATTTCCCCCTCCTCAAACCTGGCACTGCTGAGCCACGGAGCTCTGCCCGTGGCCCCCTGTTGTGGGAAGGGCTGTGGGTGCAGAGCTGCCCTGGGAATGGTCCAGCGTGGCAGGGACTGCTCAGTTTGGAGAAAACACCGGTGGAAGTGAGACCAAAGGGAGGTGGGAACCTTCAGCTGCTCCAGTGGGCCCTGAGGAGGGACTGGAATGGGCAAAGAGCATCCATTATCCCTAAAAGTGCTTGAGTCAGGAGCTGGTGGGGGACAAGGAGGGCTAAGCCTTTTCTTTGCCACCTGAGAAGTCGAGTGCCCTGAGCTCCGAGGCAGAGAGGCTGGAGAGAAGAGCAGGCAGCCCCCCATGGTGCCTGTGGGAAGCAGGAGCTTTTACAATGTGCCCAAGCCCGCAGTTAGGAGGCCACAGGAATGCTGGACCCCCGCCAGCCCCCTCCACACCTCTGCCAACCACAGCAGGCAGCAGCGGGGAGGGACCTCGGGGAGCCTGAGCCTTTGTAGAGAGCCACACTGACCTGCAGGGCCATCCCACAGAGCCTGCCCAGCATCCCCGCTCCCTTGCCAGGGGGAAGCATCTGCCTTTGGTCTTCCAGAAGGCGTGAGAGCCTCTGGATGCCCTTCCTGAAGAGCAGCAGGTCCTGGGTGCTGCTGCCTGGGCTGTGCGGCTGGGACAGAGAACAGCAAATGAAGCAGGATGAGCTGCACGGGCTTTAACCTGCCCCTGGCAGAGGAGGCCAGGGGATGGGAGAGCCCAGGGTTCCTCCAGAGCGAGTTCAAAGTTTGTTCCTGAATGAAAAGAAAAGCATTTCTTAATGATGCGTCGCTCGCAGAAGGTCCCGGTGGCCGCACAGGGTGGGGTGCCCATCCCTGTCCCCGTGCCAGGGAAAGCAGCAGGATCCAACCCGTGCCATCACATCCGAGTCCCCTCATCCCGATCTCTTGCAGCCAGAAGGGTTATCCGAGGGCTGGGAGTTGCGGGAACGCCTGTGGAATGCGCTGTGCTGCTCCTAAGAAATGATGTATTTCCCCAAGGCTGCCCAGGAGCTGAACCTGGGTGTTTTGTGGGTCTGGTGCTGCTCCATGAGACGCTGCTCCAGCCCTGGGGCTGCCAGTGCCACGGGTGTTTGTCCTTCCAGGAGCTCAGGGGACAGATGGACGTGTCACCTCTGGCCCTGTGGCATCACTCCAGCTCCCAGTGTGTCCATCCTGGCCGTGCAGGGAGAGGGGCCATCCAAGCCCCTCGGGACCCACCGGGAGCGTTCCCACAGTGCCAGCACCGTGTCCCCTCCGTGGTGACATCGCCGCCACCCTCGTGCAGAGGCAACACCCTCAGCCTGGTCTCTTGGCTTAGGATAATCCTGATTTTGATCGCGGCTCTTTGTGCAGAGCGTCCCCGGCTCCCTCCCCCAGCCCCTCGCTGTTTATTTTAGTGTCTCTTTGGGAAAAGGGCCATTGGTGGCAGGCGGGGATGTTTAATCAGGCCCGTGTTTACTTTCGGAGCCACTGTACAAACAACACAGTGTGGGGAAATTAAACAAACACCGGCTCTAAAGTCGACATAATCAGCTTAAACTCCAAGGATAATTACACGAGTCCAAATCTCCAGTATCCCAAAGCCAGGCAGCCCAGGGCTGGCTCCAGCACCTGACAGAAATATGAGTTACTTTGAAAGATAACCTTGTGAGCTGCAATTAACTCCAGGCTTTGACAGTTCCCGAAGCCGGGCTGAAAATAGCCCAAGGAAAACAAAGGCGAGCTCTGGCTCTGCCCCCGCAGCAATCCCAACCTCAACACACCAATTAAAAGCACCTCGAGAGCCGGGTGGGATTTCATCACACGATGTCTCGCCTTCACTTGAAAGGAGCTGATGGCCAATAAACCCCGTTGCTGTCAGCGCAGGCACTGGGCAAACCCACGAGTGGCTCTGGAAATCCAGCCTTTCCACGGCGAGGGGGTGCTTTGGGTGTTCCCTGCAAAACCTCTGCAGGAAAATGGTTCATTGGAGAGAATGGTGACAAAACTGGGGAGGGGGGACAGCCTGGCCTTGACAAGCTCCCCCAATAATGACCTTAATGAGTAGAGAAAAGTCCAGGAGTGCTGGTAGTTCTGAGAAGAGCCGGGTATTGCGGGAGGAAGGTCGGGGAGGGCAGCAGGGAGGGGACCCGGTGGCAGCTCCTCGGGGAGGGGACACACAGACCACCCCCAGTGCCCCTGGGCTGGGGGCCACAATGTAGAGGGTCTCTGTGGGGACACCAAAGGAGGAGGGAGAACAAGGATGATGCCACTCCCAGGCGAGTGATGCCATGCACAAGAGGGTGATGCCATGCCTGGACAGGGGATGCCATACAAGGACAGGTGATGCCATACAAGGACAGGCGATGCCATACAAGGACAGGTGATGCCATGCAAGGACA
>JAWMRD010000262.1:0-17467 GCA_035584875.1 Syndactyla subalaris | reverse complement strand
AATTACAGATAGAGAAAGAAAGAAAAAGAAAGAAAAAGAAAGAAAAAGAAAGAGAAAGAAAGAAGGAAAGAAAGAAGGAAAGAAGGAAAGAAAGAAAGAAAGAAAGAAAAAAAAAGAAAGAAAGAAAGAAAGAAAGAAAGAAAGAAAGAAAGAAAAAGAAAGAAAGGAAAAAGAAAGAAAGAAAGAAAGAGAAAGAAATAGCTGAATAACTGAAATTGCATCCCATAATTTCAACAAAATAACAGACACAAATATAAGAGCTATTATTTGTATCTACAGTAAGGTTGTGTACAAGTGAAAAATCACAAGGGGTTCTAATAGAAGCACATCCATTCCACCAGGCCCATACTCTGTGCTTCAGGGTATAGAGTACAGCCTGTTGTGATTTACTGACACAATGATTGGGTATATAGTCAATATCAAAGCATTATGTGTTGTTAAAACAAAAACTGTGGGGTCATAAGGGAAATTAACTACTTATCACCTAGAGTGGAACTCTCTTTCCAATTTAGTTGCAATATCCCAAGCTACCTTTTGAATTTCAATGGGAAAATTGCCTTCATCTCCTTCCTTTATTATTACTGTCACAGTAAATTGCAGCCACAACTGAGAAGCATCTGTGGTGCAGAACAAGCTATAGTTACCATATTGATCAGCACAGATAAAAGAAGGGAGGGTCTCCACCTTATGGGTTGAGCTTGTTGATGTGCAAACCAAACTTAGTTCATGCTGGCAATGATTGCTTCTGCAGGAATGATAAGCTGTCCTCTGATGGTTAACTTGATCTTCAGTGGGGGTGTGCTGGTGTCATTCCTGGAAAGAGAAAACCACAAAAGTCTTGGCAGGGTTTGTCCAGACTTGGTGGCTCAAGCTGTTTAACAGCTCAGAGTAACGACAAAAGCCCATTTTCTTGCTCAGAGTGTCTCTGTTCTGTCTTTTTAAATGCAGCTGAGCTGGCTAGTAAAGATCTCTTTAGTCCATCAGGGCTGGTTGCGCCTTGACATTGCTCAGGTGAAATCTCAAGTTCTACATCATGAAGCATTTGCTGCACTGCTGTTGCTTCTTTCCCCACCTCTTTGGGTGTGGGCATCTCCTGAAATTAGAGTTGCCCTCCACAAGCAGGATACTCTGAATTTGAGTTACCAGTTCCAAAACATTTAGCACAGCACTGCTTAAAGGTGCAGTATTGGCATTCAGTTGCCTACAATAAACTGTGAGCCTGACTGTTTGGTTCTCTCACTGACCAGACAGGAGAATTAGAAGGGGGGTGTGAGTGAGTGATCACACCTCTTTCCTCCAAATCTGTCACCACCTCATCAATGTCCAAAAAGGAGACTGCTTGCATTGTGGCTGTTGGGTTTGCACTGTTGGGTGCCAGTGCTGACAGTGGGGCCAAATCATCTAGAACCTCAGAAATTCCACCTTGCAGCACAGCAAAAATCCAGCACTGTGATACAGCAACAATCCTTGAGATGGGGAGTGCAGGTGCCATGTGGAGCAAGGGCACAGCAGTCTCTGGATTTCTTTTAAGGTTGTCGTTAATGTTTAACCCACATACCACCCTCCAGCAGATGACAGGTTTGATAGCTCAGAGCACTGAAACCCAAAATGTTTGCAATATGGACTTGAACTGCAAAGTGAGTGGCTGACATCTGCTTCTCACCCAGAAGGCATAAATTAATCTTAGCCATTTGGCAGATAACATTTGCTCCGTTTACTCCAGTGACTTTAATTCTCTGTCATCCGGGTCGTACACCGGGTTCCTTGACATCCTACTGTGTTAATATTGAATGTGCTCCTGCATCTGATAGAAACTTTATTAATTGTTGATGAGAAACAACTGGAATCAGAATTACTATGTATGCATTGATAGAACACCACTTGCTGGATTTCAATATCACCTTGTTCATGGCCATAACTCTCTTGCAAATCAGCCATCTGAGTTGCATTGAATGGGATTGTTTTTGCTGTGTGACTTTCTGCTCAACCTCAAGGTCTAGGAGATTCAGGAGGAACTGAAGGAGATAAAGAATCATCATTCCCTGGTTCTCTGTTGTCTGGCTCACCCCATATGTTTCCATCCCATGGAAACCTGCTATCCGTTTCATGGAACTTTGATATCTTTGATATTCCCTATACAGCACCATTTTAGTAGCAATTTGCTGACCCTGACCAACATAGATTCAGTTTGAATTAGTTTAATTTAATTTCAGATTAAATTAAATTAATGGTCCAGATTCTAAACCCTGCATTTCCTTCTGTAAGATTCCCTCCTTCTCACACACATTGCAAAGCTCCTCCTGAGGTTGCAACAAGCAACACTTCTGACTCGGACCTGCCCTCCCTCTCACGGTTGTGCTCAGCAGCAACCAGCCCCTCTGCCTGCAGCCTCTTTTCCTTTTCCAGGTGGTGCGAAGCAAGAAGCAACTCTTTCTCCAAAGACTGCTTTCTCTCTCCTCCTTTAACTGATTCTGCAATCCTTTCTGCAGATTCTGCAGAGGTCCAATCATTCCTCTCTCTGCCCATTTGTTGACATACCTCTCCTTTTGGGCAGCAATTAAAGCCACTCCCAAAATTGCACATAAAACTGCTTTACCTTTCCCTTTCATACCTTTTGTTCACTTAACACCACATTTATCCATTTAACCATGGCCTCAACATAATGCCAATTTTCGTTTACCCATTCCATGCCCCAGGGGAGACAGGCAGGCATTACTTCCTCTCAACTTTTCCAAAGTCAGGGAGTGACAACACGCTTACCCGACCAAGGATCTTAAAGAGAATATTACTCTTGTCTGAAAAGAGCTTTACTCAGGAAAAGAGAAAAGAAACCCAACCCTACCCTGAACAAGACTAACTCAATAAAACCCCCAAAAGAAATAAAGTAATGCAACAGACAGTGTACTGGCAGCAGTAACACCACCATTCTGATAATGTTTATTTTGCCTGGCTGTTCTAGTTGGATTCCAACTTCAGGAAGTAGAATCTATAGTTGAGCAGGAGTGGCAAAAAGAAGTTTATTTTCCCTATGAACAGGCCACTGCTGACTATATAATAATCCTTATAAATCTAAAGTTTCCATCTTCATAGAATCATACAAAGATTCATAGAATTACAGAATTGTTTAGGTTGAAAGGAACTGTCAAAAACAATCTATTTCACTCCCCCTGCCATGGGCAGGATATATTTCACTAGATCAAGTTGTTCCAGTGTCATCCAACCTGGCTTTGAAGGCTTCCAGTGATGAGGTATCCATAACTTCTCTGAGCAACCTGTTCCAGTGTCTCATCACCCTCATCATAAAACATTTTGTTCTTATGTCCAATATAATCTCTTTTAGTTAAAAACCACTGTTGCTTGTCTTGTCACTACAGAACCTGCTAAAAACCATTTGTTTTTCTCACAACCCATCTTGCAGTATTAATACTGCATTAATGTCTCCCTCTTGTGTTGTCTTCACCAGTCTGAAAAGCCACAACTCTCTCAGCCTTTTTTCATAGAAGAGGTGTTTCAGCCCTCTGACCATTTTTGTGGCCTCCTCTGGACCCTTTCTAACAGGTCCACATCTTTCTTGTGCTGAGGAACCCAGAGCTTGATGCAGTACTCCACCTGGACTCTCACAAGAGAAGAAGAATCATGTCCATCAACCTGCTGGCCATGCCTCTGTTTATGCAGCTCAGCACACACTTGCAAGTGCATATTGCCAGCTCAAGTCCAATTTTTTACCCACCAGTAACCCCAAATCCTTTTCCACTGCTCTGCTCTGAATGAAGTAAACCACAGAATCACAGAATGGTTTGGGTTGGAAGGGACCTTAAAGATCATCTCATTCCAACACCCTGCCATAGGCAGGGACACCTCCCACTAGACCAGGTTGCTCCAAGCCCCATCCAGCCTGGCCTTGGACACTACCAGTGATGAGGCAGCCACAGCAACCTAGGCCAGGGCCTCATCACCCTTACATTTCTAAACCTACTCTCTTTCAGTTTGAAGCCATTCCCCCTTGTTCTATCACTCCAGCCCTTGTAAATAGTCTATCTCCATCTGTCTTGCAGGCTCCCTTCGGGTACTGAAAGACCAGAACAATCTCAATTCTCTCAGCCTTTCCTCACATCCAAGGTGCTCCAGCCCTCTAATCAACATCGTGGCCTCTTCTGGACTCGCTCCAACAGGCCAATGTCCTTCCTGTGCTCCATCCCCCAGTCTGCACTGATACTGGGGGACTGCCAGTCCAAGAGCAGACTTTGAAGTTGGTCTTGTTGAACTTTTTCATATGAGCTTACTTCTTAAGCCTATCAAGGTTCCTTCAGCGTGGCGTTATCTGCAAACTACCCCCCCCCCCCCCCCTCATTTGCTGGTACCTGCAAACACGCCAAGGGTGCACTCGAGCTCACTGTGTCAATGACAAAGGTACCAAAGGGTGTTGGTCCCTGTATGGACTGGGGCTGGTCATGACCCGTGCTGTGCAGGGGGGTAAATCTAATGGGGGGAAAACCTACCTGCCCTTTTCTTTCCTACCTAGATGGGGAGAAATTTGTGTGCAGGTGTTTTTATGTAATTGCTAGAGAGATGAAATGGAGATGGTGTCAGGGAGTGGAGACAAGGCTGTGAAAGAATGCCAGTGGAATCATTGTCCTGGGATAGCTGAGGACAGCTTTAAAGGAGAGGGAATACTACACATTGGCATTGGCCTGTGATGCCTTCCAACAGCATCCAGGGGCACCCACTGCTAAGCCCATGCTTCAGCCTAGCCCAGGAGAAATAAGTTCCCTACTATGCCTTGTGTTGGACATTGCTTTGCAGAGAGTTAAGGGAAACTTTCTTTGTGGGTCAGATAAACCCTGGGCTGGGTGTTTTCACTGATCACTCAGGTATGGACTTTCGTCATTTCTTGTGCTCCCTCAGGCAATCTCCAAATGACAAACAGCATCAGCAGGGAGGTATATGTGAAGACAGGACTGCTGCAGATGCGCAAGCTATGGGTCATGTTGCTGGCTGTAGCTGCAGTCTCATTTGTCTCCATGGGCTTTCTGGTGTTGAGTAACAGGTAAGTGAGGGACAGGGTAGAGAAACTGCCCCCTGTCAGTGCTGGAAGGGAAGGGAGAACATGGAGAGTCTCTCCCATGGAGATCTCCAGGGGAGGAATCAATAGGGTGGGACTGGAGATAGAATAGCAAGAGGATGCAGTTATGCTCGTTTCAGGTGGATATCTCAGGGTTTGGATGGTTGCAGGCAGTGTCATGAGATGGCCAAGGGGAGACATTGGGATACAGGATTGTTGGGGTGAAGCAATAGAGGAAAGCTGTGTTAGGACATGGTATTCTGGCTCAGTTTAATCCTTTGGTTTTTGTTTTTTTTTTTTTCCATAGACCTGATATCAATGTTCCAGAAGCAGTGGCATGTCAAGAACTGTTGAGCAATGTAACACAACCTCAGAAGTGAGAGTCATGACCACAAGTGTGCTGGGCAGTGGCAGACAGCCAACTGGCTAAACAGGGTCACCTGGTGGCCTCAATGAAGGCCCAAGGGGCAGGAAGGGATGCAACAGAGAGTCATTTGTTTTCAGTTTGTGAGGGCATTCAAGTTGCTTTCTTACAAGCTCTCTCTGCCCTAGGCTGAACGAGGTTTGGAGCCTGGCACAGCTGAAGTTAATGCAGAGCTGCTGCTGGAAGTTCAACACTACTGCCTTGGCCAGATACAGGTGATACCCACCAGTCACAGAGAAAATCTGCTCAGTTTGCCTGCTTCCAATGAGCAAAATGGTTTATTAATTTAATGATGATACCTGCTTAACTCACAATGGGTGAACAAGAAATTCAGGATCAAATATCAATAACAAAGCAGAAAAACCTAAATGTTAATACACTTATAAAATTGTCAATATTACAGCTCCAATTTCTAAACACCCTGCTACAAATAAGCCCAAGAAATTCTAACCACACACAGCCACACACACTGACACAGTTACGTGAAAATCCTCCTCACAGGGTGTCTGTGAGCTCTGGATTTGTGGGAGTCCCTTTTGCTCTCTGACACACAAGCCTGTGAAGAATTACCTCACGAATCCACATATGCACACTGCCCATATGGTGGGTCCCTGCTTGCTGCGCCCAGTGCTGACGGGCCACTGGCTGGATTTTTCCATGAGGTTACCCTGCCTGGTCTTGGCAGGTGTTCTGCTGGTGAGACAACTTCTGTCATGGTCAGATCAAGTTTTGGCTCTTTCTACACCACAGTCATTCAGCCCGCGTGAGAAATGTACATATTTCATTTATATTTTGTGTCAGATGACTCCTTCTTGATTCCAACAGTCTCTTGGTCATCTTCTTTCACATGAGTTTTGGGTGAATGCCTGCCCACGTTTGCTTATTAGATGGATCCTCACACAACTGTCTATACTCACAAACATACTTCAAGTGACATTGTTCCCCAGGTCACACTGTCAGGGTGTGACATGCAGGTGCACCCATACCAACCCTCATTGCATAACATCTGTTACCCCCTTGCATTTTATATTCTGGCCTTTCATCTCACACATCACTGAGCTACAAGGGGAGGGGTGAATGCAAGCATGGGTCAAGAGTGAAGCTGAGGCTGGAGCAAGCAGGAAGGGTTTTGGAACAGTGAGTAGTTTAGAAAGTGGAGAACAAATAGAAAAGAGTCTGAAAATGTGTTTGCATGAGAAGAAAGATAATGAAGGATGCATAGAGATGGATGAATAGAGAGTGTATAATGGAAGTTGTTCTACTTGGCACAATGCTTCCTTTTTGTTCCCTGTGCTTTCCAGAGCCTGTTTTCCCTTTACACTGTGCTACTTGTTCACTTCATCCTTTACATCTGCTTCTACTGTAGTACCTTGACTAGCCCTCTGTTCTCACTCTCACCCCTCTCTCCTTTTTCACCCTGTGACAGTCCCCCTTTATTCTGCCCACAGACTTCTGCTCACTCTCTTCCACTCTCTCCCCTTACAGGGCAGAGCTGGGGTGCTGCTGCAATGCCTCAGCGTGGCTCACTGCGACACAGGAAAATGCACCCTTGGGCTCCAAACTGGTCCATGATGCCAGTAGCTCCAAGAGCTTGAAAGTCAAGAGAGGCTTGCTGGAGATCCTACCAGAGGTAGGAGCGCTTTTTGGTGGGGACTACAACTCACAGTCTGCATGCTTTGCTCTTGTACACCCTGGAATGTGTCCAGTTGGAGGGTCTGTGGTAGGTCTTTGCTGTAATTCTCTAAGGGTGGGTGACTTTCTACATGATGTTCTTTGTAGAGATCCCCCTTTCTGGACCGTCTCTATAAATCCTGTGCTGTAGTGGGAAATGGAGGAATCCTCAGGAACAGTAGCTGTGGCTCCAAAATTGATGAGCACGAATTTGTAATCAGGTAATTGCTGCCAGCCTGTCCATGAGAAACCAGCTGGAGCAGAGGGCTTTCATGGGAATTGGGTGAAGGCAGAGAAAAGGAGACACAGGAAATGTTTTGAACAGCGTTGAGGGTGAGGGGCTGGGAAAATTGTGTATGGTATCACAGAGGGATGGATAAGACCTCAGGATATCATGGAGTGTTATTTCTCATCTCCTTCCTTTGCTTATCACCTCGATCAGGTTTAACCTGCCTTCTACAGACTTCCCTGATGACGTGGGCAGAAAGACAAACATTGTCACTGTGAATCCAAGTATTCTTCTCATGAGGTAATAGGGTGGTAATGAAAACAAGAGGACTGGACTCTTAACTTTCTTTTCCCCCACATAGTGGGTTCTTGAAAAGACAGTCTCTTTTGCCTCTGCTCTGAGTCCCAAAAACAGACAGACCTTTAGTACTGTGCAAGGCCTGTCCCAAAACCACTATTGATGTCTACTGCCTTGAGATTCTCCCCTCTGTGCAGACGTATACAGAGGAATACCACAAGACTTGGAGTTATTTGAGGCAGAGTTTGATTGAGACTCTAAGTTGATTGTTTTTTTCTCACTGCTAGAGATTAATAGAATTTCCAGTCATTCCAATGGGCTGATCCTCTCCAGGGTGATACCAAGACAGGCTGCTGCTGTTGGAATAAGTTCTGATGGGAACTATTTAATCTCATCCAGCTGCATAAGTGCTCTCTATGTTTAGTGAAGAAAACAGGTACTCCTTGTCCTACAGCAGACATCTAAAATATGACAGCTTAGATGTGATCCAGCTGTATTTCTTTCCCTCCAGTGACTACAAAAGACGTTTAGACTATTAGCTCAGATGAAGATGTCTATGTAGTAGAGCTCTAAAAGCAGATGCCATTAACTGTCTCCCAGCCCTCTGCTCCACCAGTATTGGACACCATTCTCCCTTAATTTTGAGCTCTGGAACCATGAAGGTTTTAAATTTGAAGACACCTTCCCAGTCTTTTAACCAACTAAACATTATCAAACTTTCTGGATATTTTCAAGCAGCTCCTCTGGTCTGTGTTAGGTGCACCTAAACATCTGGAACTCAGGTCACCCAAAAGACACAGAGTAAGATAAAATGGAGGTGAAGAGTACAACTGTTCACTGCTTTGGGGCAGAATAGCATAAGAAGGCAGAAGGGAATGAGGATGGCAGAGGATGATGATCCTGCATCTCTTGCCTCACAGGTTTCATGGTTTGGTTGGTCAACGCCTGCCATTTGTGAAGGCAGCAGCTTCCTATGGAAAGACTTGGTTTCTCATCCCAGCTTTCTCCTTCCCTGGATTTAGTGATGTTTCTTACCGAGCATTCTATGCCATAGAGGACTCTGGCTCCCAGTCCCATGTCTTTTTCTTCCACCCTCAGTACCTGAGTGCTCTAAGCAAGTACTGGCATGATCATGGTTTTCACGTCTATCACCTCTCCTCAGGTTTCATGCTGGTGAATGCTGCCCTGGAGTTGTGCCAACACATTACACTCTATGGGTTCTGGCCCTTCTCTTTGCATCCAGATGGCCATTCCCTGGCCCATCATTACTATGACAATGTGCCTCCCAAGAAGCGGGTGCACAGCATGCCTAAAGAGTTTGCTTATTATGTCGATATGCACTTCCATGGTGTGCTGCAGCTGCATGTGGGGCCATGCTAAAGGGCCAAGACAAAGACAAAAAACAGGGTCTAAAGAACACATGGGTTTAAACTGAAGGAGAGCAGGATTCAGTTAGATATTGAGAAGTTCTTTACTGTGCAGGTGGTGAGACCTTGGCACAGTTTGCCCAGAGAAATTGTGGCTGTCCCATCCGTGGAAGTGTTCAAGACTAGACTGAACAGGACATGGAGCAACCTGGTCTAGTGGGAGGTGTCCCTGCCCATGGCAGAGGTGTTGGAACTGGATGGTCTTCGAAGTCCCCCCCCACACAAGTCATTCTGTGATTCTGTGATTCTATGAACGTGGTTTCTGCTGTTGTTATTATCCATTCCAGGATCTTCTGATGGAAACACACAGATCTAGATGTAAACCTACAGACTGTGGGAAGGTGACTGTCTTGGTGGGTGTGAGGACAAAGTGGATATTGTTTATGTCTTCAGGAAGGATTTCAGTGCTGTGTCCCATAAGATCTCCACTGATGAATTACTGAAGTACCATGACCAGTGGACAGTGAGGTGGAGAGCAAACCAGCTGAATGGTCAGGCTTACGATGTTGTGAGGAGTGATATGAAGTCAGCTGCAGGCCAGGCACCAGCCAGCAGTGAGGTACTTGATAACGAGACCATCACCATTAAATATCTTCATTAATGATCTCCATGACCAGACAGGGTGCAAGTTTTCAGGTGATACACAGGTGGGAGGATTTGTTGATACAGCAGTGTGGTGGGTTGACCTTGACTGGATGCCAGAAACGAGCTGAGAGGAACCTCATGAAATTCAACCATGAGAAATGCGAAGCACTGCACCAAAGGAGGTGAGATGTTTGAGATGGTGACAATTAATGACTGAAGGACATCAGAGAAAACCCACTGGCTTGAAGACCCATAAAATTTTCAGAAAAAAGGGTAAAGAAAATAGAAATCTTTGTCTCCACATGAGCTGAAGGCTGACCTTTCTCCATCTGACTGACAAAGTCTTAGTGGGGCAGTGAGAACATCAGTGCTTGACCTGATTACTTTTTGCTATCCATTGAGTAGGATAACCAAGAAATATTTACTATGCACACATCCATATCCTGCCTGCAGCATCTCTTGATCCAGAGTAAAATTCAACCAAACTATGATCTTGAAAGAAAAGATCATAATGGAGCAAACCCAAAACAGATGTGATTGTGCTCTGATTGTTATGCTTTTGAGAGAGACAAAGGGAAACAACTGTGGGAAAAGTGTTGTAGAAACATTCAATCCCATCAGTGGGAAAGTACCTCTGCAATTTTCTAGTGCAATCTTAGCAGAGCAGTTACTGAGAAAAGGGACAAAGCAGCAGTGGGGTCCTGAACCATTTAACTGTCAGATCAGACTGGGATCAGCACTGCTGCCATCCAGGAGTTTATTCAAGGTGAAAGCCTACAGACCATATATAATAAGAGGCTATTTGTTCTTTAGTTTTCACAGTGCATTCGTTAACAATGCTATCTGTGTTTGATGCCTCAAAGCATGCTGGAACAGGACCAGATTTCCTTGGCTTGTACGTTATTATCTTAGTATCAGAGCATGTAGTTAAGGAGGAGTAGAACAAAGAACCTTGAACATGTCAGTGCAAGCACTACCATTGGCTGTCCATGCAGAAGCAGAATTTATTGACTCCCTGCCTTTTCCTTGAGAATGTATGCAGCCATGAAATTGCCAGACTATCCCTGCCCACCCCAAACACTGGCATGTCCTCCCCTGATAAGGACCACTCTGTCCTGCCAGGAGCAATTCTGGGCCAAGCATCAGATTCCACTATGCCCCATACCACCCCTTGGCCTTCTTCTCCATCCTTGGGAAGTTATTTTTCCTCCTTTTCATATGCCATTCCTTGCAACAAAATCAGCAACCTCTTAAGTTTTGAAGAGAGTAAGGACCTAGGTTATTTCACTTATTGGCCTGGAAATTAAACGTGAAGTGAGTTTTCATCTATTTTCCCCAGCCAGGAGCATTTTGGAGAACTGTTGGTGCCAAGAGAGCTGGGAATGGAGATGCCATGTGCCCTAAGATGGCAGCTCACAACATGTCCTGCCCCAGCTCACCTGCCAGCCCAGCTCTGCTATGCAATGGAAAAATGGGATCCTTCTTTGGGGGCTGGGGCTTGTTCCTGACCAGGGCTTCAAGTACAGAAGCCCAGGGCCCAGACCTGGTGATGATTGGGAAAGAGCATGAGGGAGGAAAGACTCCAGAAACTGCAGATTTGGAGGTCCAGACTGAACAGGAGGAGGAAGAGGAAGAACTGTCATTCAAAAGGTAGTGCTGTGTTGCTACAGGTAACTGAGAAGGAATCTGTGGCCTGCCCATATCTTTGTATTTCAAGGAACAGCCAGGTAGGATGGAGAGAAATCAGTGAAGGAAAGGGCATGAACATGCTGGGGTGAGAACAAGATGGGGGAGTGAGTAGTTTGCAAGGAAAGAGGTGCAGGTGTAGGACAGTGTAGGAAAGTCTGCAATGGAGATGGCTGAGGGTGCTGGCATGGATGGAAGGCTCCATCAGAACAGAATCCCCCCCGTGCAGGCTGGGTGTTACACCTTTGTCCTTCACTTGGGAGCACAGAGCTCATACCCCACTGCCCCAGGAAGAGCCTTGAGCCATGAGTGGGGGACAGGATCTCCCTTCCACAAGGAGAGTGATGGTCAAGGCTTGGCATTTGCCTTGGTAAATACACCAAGGCCTTACACAGCATCAGAACCACCTGCATGGTGCCTCTGCTTATCTCTCCTAACTGCCTCCAGCTTTCTGAATTAGTGAGTACATGGGAAGGCTTCCTCAGTAATGGCCCTCAGTGGGGCCAATTAATACCCCAAGAAACTTTAGAATTTTCTTCTGACTTTGTCTTCTTGAGCAGTTTGTTTAACCTCCTCTCAGTAACTGAGATTTACTGATTAAGAACCGAACACACCATGGGGCTCATTAAAATCCTGTGATTTTTTTTTTCAAGTCTTTGAGGATTGTAGAGATAATTGGAGAGGTTTCAGGGGAGTAGTGAATGATGAAGATTTCAATGACTATTTTAAAAGAAAGGATTTTTGCTTTTTAAGGGTATTTTTATAATTTTTCACTTTACAGAAGAAGTGATAGCAGTATGCTCCAACTGATATTGATCCAGAGGGTGTCCTAAGGAGATCTGGATGGGCAGGAAAAGCAGTCTCCTTGAGGTCAGACGCTACATCAACAAACTTCCTCATCACCTTCCTGTCATCTGTCCCCTGGGATTCCCATCACTTTTCCTTCCATCAGACTCCTCCATTGAAATCTGCAGCTTCAGTGGGATGTTAGAGCTCCTTTGCACCAAATCCCACCTGCTTTCCTCAGAGCACTGCCTGCACACAGGTACGGGAGGATTTCTCTTCATTGTCAGCAAACAAAACTTACACACAATACAACTTAATGAACAGGAAAACACTCCTTAAGTGTATACTAAGTCCAAGCTGCATCTAGTGATGTCCACAAGGGACAGTGGAACAAGAACTCTGCTCTGCTCTAGAACAATGTCTTTGCTTATGCCTGGACTTTAGCACTAGGTACCAGACTTTCCTAACCCTAACCCTGACTGTAACTCTAATAGGGGGGAGGGAAGGGGAGATCTGGCTGCAGAGGAGATGTTTCAGGTCTTGGAAACCACAGCCCTGAGGGCAATGGTGGGTGAGAAGTCAAAGGAGTTTGCTCACAGGAAGCTGTATGGTTTGAACGGGATCGTACTTTCTGAATTTTCCCTCCCATATTTCTGCTTTTACTTTCCTCTCATTCCCTGATCATATTCCTACTGCCTGAAGATTTTCCTCCTTGGAGGTGTTTCCCTGTCCTTAGTCTTTTCTGTGTCAGTACTCACAGGCTGCATCCCAAACTCTGTGCACTCACCCATCTCTGCAGGGCACTGATTGGGCACATGTTCATGTTTGCAGGTTGAGAAAGGCAGGTCAAAACAACATGAAGGGTCCAGCAGAGGTGATGCTAAGGCTGTCCACAGACAGAGGAGCGGCAAAAAACACTTTACAAGGCTCCTCGTAGACCTGCTGAGCACTTAAAGTTACAGATCAGGCATCTGAGTGACGTGTTCAAACTAAAGGGCTCCTTTCCCATCTGTCCTTTCCCCTCACTCCACTACCCCCAGAGCAGAAAAACAAAAACACAAGAAAGCTCCTTAACTCTACACTAACCCCTGCATTTAATTTCCTCTTGAAAAGTCTCTTCTAGAGTTGTCCTGTCTGGTTGTGTGAACAGACCTGACTCACACACCACCCTCACAGAAGCACGACCTGCCCTGAAAGGGCTTTCTTCTTCCTCCCGGAGCTCCTCCCTGCGGTGCCGTGGGTCCGTGCAGGCTGGGTGCTGATC
The DNA here is from genome assembly GCA_035584875.1 of Syndactyla subalaris. Classification (NCBI taxonomy): domain Eukaryota; kingdom Metazoa; phylum Chordata; class Aves; order Passeriformes; family Furnariidae; genus Syndactyla; species Syndactyla subalaris. The sequence continues at coordinate 4,036 of JAWMRD010000262.1, read as the reverse complement.
CTGGCAGGCACGATCTCTGCTGTGGCACACAGCTCCCTGGGGCACCGCGATCCTGCTCTGAAGGACAGCCCCAGTCACTCCTGGATGCACACACGGCTGAACACCCCTGCAGAGGTTCCTGGCAGGAGGAAGATGTCTTGTCCTGTCCTTTTACATTATGGCAGGGAAAGCATGCTCAGAAGCAGCTTCTCCTCTGCATAAACTGCAATATGTGCTCATTCTAAGAAATACTTCCAGGCTACTCATCTGCATTGCTTGCAGCCAGAGACTCGCTGTGTAAAGGTCTGAGATTTCTTTGGCAGTGAGATCTCCTCTGTCCTCCCACACCAGACTTTTAAACCCCTCTGCCTTGTTCATCTCCTCATGGAGCCTGCTCCTGGCACAGTTTCCAGGGGTTCCTTCAGTCCCAGGAGCCTGTCCAACCTCAGCAGCAGAAAATCAGCCCAGGGCAGCGCTTTCCCTGCCCACAACCAGCCTCCCTTGAGTTGTTTTCAGGGCCCCAGGGCTGACAGCTCCTGGAATGCTGCAGGGTGCCTGCTGGGGTATGCAGGTTGTAACAGACCGACAAATTGTACTGAATGTTCCTCTCTGAACATTGAAGAGACTGCTTTTAGAAGAGTGATTTATTCTCCAGAACACAGTAGTCTTTGAGAAGAGGACATCATCCCCTCCTTTAGCTCCTATCCCTGTCCTATTGCCAGGCAGGACACCTCAGCTGTGAGAGGCAGGAATCATATCCCCTCAGGTAAGGCAGGGAGGATACCACTCCGAGGGAAAAAAACCTCTTCAAATTGCCATGGCGTCCCCTCTCAGCCTCCTGCCTGACCACAGCCATCTCCAGGGCCACAGCCCCTGGTAGGAAGTTCAGAGATGCAAGGGTGAGGGGCCCTGGGGAGACAAGAGAGGTCCCTGCATTTCAAATGCAGGCTGAGCAGTACAAAAAAGCAACTGCGGTTTCCTGCCCCACCCAGGGCAGCAGTGATGTGTGTACCCAACTCCCCCATGTATGAAGTACCTGCAGCTACAAAGTGTTTGCTCAGAAAAGGCTGCAGGTCTGCCTGAAGTTGCAAGGAAGTCTGAGCCTTCAGTGCTGGAAGGACAGGGCATTTCTCTGCTGACACAAAGAGAGGACACTGTGAGCCCTTCTCAGCTCCACAATATTACTTTCCTGCTTCTCGGTGCACCATGCAAATTCCTCTGGGGAAGCCTGCAATGCTCCTCTGGATGCTGGTCATCACCTTTTCTGCGATCCCTAAAGGTGAGAGCTCTCCCTTTCCTAGGAAGAGGACACAGACAAAGAGGGAGAAGGGGGGTTGTTTCCGCCTGCCTGGGACCTATATCATTCCCAAAATATTTTGCCCTTTCCTGCCCTGCCATGGTACCCTGACCCACCTCCCCAGACCCCCAGGGCATGCACTGTCCTGCTGGGAGTAGGAACTGGGGAGAATCAGGCTGTAGCTGGAGGACAAAGAGCAGGAGATGGTTTTGATGCTGTCATGTCTCCCTTTGGTAGCAACTGCAGGAGGTAAGGCAAATTCCGAGAGGGGTCTCAGGAACAAAGGGCCATTTTGAGGCATCCAGCCCATGGAGAGAGAAAGGCTGAGCAAGCCACTGCCTCCAGCCATATCTTCTGGAACTAAAGGCCAAAATTCTGGGTTTGTGCACCCTACACCCCCAGGACGGACTACTGCACCCATGAGCTTTCTCACAGACACTTGATCTCACACCTGCCCTATGTCTTTCCAGGTACCCTTTCCACCATAGCGATGGTGGCATCTGGTCCTGAGGCAGGGGAGGTCTCTGGCTCACTCTCACTCACCTGCACTATAACGGGAGCACCTCTGGATAGCCCCCGATATGACTGGAACTGTGTGCGTCAGACCCCAGGAGGGCACCTGCAGTTTGTAGGCTGGATCTATCCTTTTGGGAATAACACAGGCTATGCCCCAGACTTCCAAGGCCGAGTCACCTTTTCTGCAGACAAAATCAAAAGCAAGGTCTCCTTGCAGCTGGATGCCCTTACAGCCTCAGACACAGCCACCTATTTCTGTGCCAGGCAGCACACAGTGATGCCAGTGCAGGGAGAGGAAGCACAAAAAGGGGGAAGACTGCAGGGGTGACAGGGCCCTTGCTCAAAATGAGTTGTTTGGACTAGTTCTGGGAAATATCAGCGAGACTTGGGATCGATAGATGTTGGAACTCCCAATCTATCCATGAGTAACTGAATTTGCAGTAAAACTGGACATTTATAACAGAAATTAGATATAAAATTTCATGTGTGTGTAAGTCACAAGGGCAGGTCAATCCCCAAACCCCTCAGACAGCACAGACTCTTTACTGCCATTCACAGATTTCCCTACTATCACCACCTCTTCCTCACAGATACCCTGGTGCTCCTTCAATCCCAGGAGAACGGGGGCAGAGGGACCATCCCAGGTCATCTCTCTGGGCAGCGATGTTGTTGAGCCAGTGTGGGAGCTGTGGGAGAGCAGGAGAGCACATGGCTCCTTCTCCATGCAGCCCAAATCTGCCCCAGCTGCCTGCACATCACTCTCCAGAAAAGAAGGGGGTTGTACCCTTGGAATATTGGCACCCACCCAGCTCTGGGCATGGTGGGGGTGAATGGTTGCTTTGTCACATGCTGAACCCAAGGAGGAGAAGACTTGGAAGAGGGAAACTTATCAATATATAAATACCTGAAGGGAAAGTGTAAATGCACAGGACAGAGCCAGGCTCTTTCCAGTGATGTCTAACAGTTTGCCCAGAGAGGCTGCGGAGTCTTCATATTCAAAACTCAACTAGATATAGTCCTTAGTGACCTGCTTTATCTGACCCTACTTTGAGCAGGGGGCTTCTAACATCTTCTAACATCCCATCCATTCTCATGTGTTTCTGGGACAAATATTACCACTCCTTTCCTCCTTCTGCTACCCAGAATCCACACAGAAAAGGAGGTAATGGTACCAATCAGAATTAACCTCTGAAGAATTTGTGTATCACAGACTTATTTTTCCTAGAGCATGGAAATATTAGCAATATAAATAATTTTAGGTACAGAATAGTCATAAGATGTAAGAAAATAACCTGGCTGTTAATATGTCTGGTTCTTGATGTTCTTTAAAAAGTATCCCCCCTTAAATCTCTACAAGTTTATTAAAAATATATCTGGAATTAAGTAACTTGAGTTAAAAGGGCTCTTACAATCCAAACTGATCCATATTCAGTGTCACCAAATATGGACAATGTTTCATTAAGAAAGTTGTGTTATTACCTTAATCTACCATAAAGGTGATGCTGGCAATGCTATTTTTAATAACAGCAATTGCTGTGTGGTTTGATTTTCCAGCAACAAAACAGCAGAGGAAGACAAAATGCAACATTCAAAAGACATCAAAGAGCAGAAATCACCTGGCATTGAAATGGAAAGAGAGTTATTGTATGACTGTTCCTCACTGTGTGGGCTTGGTGCCACAGTGGTTAAAGGAGGCTGAACCACCAGGCACAAACCGACTTCTGGAAAAGCCTGAAGGTGCAACACACCGCACGTCCTCACCACATCATCGTCCCCAGACAGCTGAGTCCTGAAGAACACATCTGATGCTGACTGGGTGTCTTAGTTCAAGGGGAAAACTGAGATATCTTGTTGGCTAAGAAATAAAATAATCCCTCTCCTTAAATATAGAAAAAAAACTTTAATTAAGGAAAAATATAAATATGAATATGAAAGGATAACAGTTCTTAATCACAATATCTTAATCACAGATATACACATATACCTATATATATATATCTATATATATCCAAAAAAGAACCAAACAACAACAACTGAAATAAAAAAATTAAGTGTCCTTCCGGCTGTGTTCCAAAGGGGGGAAGGTGCAATTAAATCTAAAGACAGCAGGTGGCGCTGTTGCACCTCAAGCACTGGCTGCTCCTGCTCCCAGGGGTGGTAGTTATACTTACGGACAGCTGGTGGCGATGTCGTGCCCGGCCGGCTCTCCCTCTCTCCCTCTCCATGGACCGCAAGCAGCCGCGG
>JAWMRD010000261.1:0-17501 GCA_035584875.1 Syndactyla subalaris | reverse complement strand
GGAGTGCCCAGGGCTGGAGGTGCCCAAGGCAGGGCTGGCCGTGGCACTCAGAGCTCTGGGCTGGGGACAAGGTGGGCTCTGGGGGCTGGCAGGGCTTTGCCAGCCTCAGGGATTCCAGGATTCTGTACAGGTAGAACCACACCCTAAAATCTGTTGCTTAATTCCTAAACTGGTCAGGATAAGCACTGTGAGAACACGTTCTGTACATCCTGAGATAATTGTCCCATTGAGCTCTGGCTGTTAAGAATTTCCTCGACAGAGGCACTGGAATTTGGGGAAATCAGAGTCCTGGTGGCCAGCTGGAAGCTCTTGAGCTTCCCCAGTAGCACCAGGAGTTCAAATCCAGTACTGGTTAGAGCCTGGGTGGCAGGGGTGCCACAAATCCCTGGATGTGGGGGGAATGAGCCAGCAAAGCCATCCGAAAGCCTGGTTTGACACCTCATCTTGTCTCACCACCCAAAGCACTGGTGGACACAGGAGGAACATCTCCCACCCCTGAAGGGCTCCATCACTTCCCTCCCCCGGGGTGTTTTGGGCAAATCCAGCTTTTGGGTCCAGACTGTGGGACTGGCTTTGGACTCAGCCCAGCCAGCAGGGAGGGAAGGTCCTAAAGGACACCTCCAGCCCTTCCACCCTCATCCACCCTGGGCACTGAGGACAGTCCAACACATCCATTTCCACCCCAAAGCTGCCAAACCAAACCAAACCAAACCAAACCAAACCAAACCAAACCAAACCAAACCAAACCAAACTCTCGTACCCAAAGAAACCAAATCCACATGTTTTTGGAGTGTTCCTTCGGGATGGATCCACAGAGGGTGTAAATCAGTGTTGATTTTGAAGGAAAATCATCCTCTGAGCTCCATGAAGGAACTGCCAGACCTACTTGCAGCAGCATAGTTGGCAAAACGCATTTTGCACTGCAAAATTCCTTATTTCTTCCTTTTTTTTCCTCCCTAAGAGACAAAAGGAGAAAAAAAAAACCCAACCCCCTATATAAATAACTTTACTGTGCTGCTCTGTCTGAAAGGTCAGTGGGTATTTTACAAGCTGGACTCGCAGCCAGGATTTGTGACCTGTGTTTCTGAAATGCATCTGCAAACGGGAGCCCTTTCTGCTGCGGTTGAAAACTGTGGGGAAATAATAAAACCAGGAATGTCTCAGCTTAAAAAAAAATAAAAAAATTAAAAAAAATTAAAAAAAGGCAATCCAAACCCTCCAGTCTGTGTTCCTGTTTTTAATGAATTAATCCAGGGGAAGCATTCTTTAATTTGGGTGTGCTTGGGGGGGAGGGGGGAGGGTCTAAAGCTACTGGAAGGATTGGAGTTTAATTAAAAGCAGGTGAAAATGATAAAATTTATAATAAGGAGGGGAAAAAAAAGGTCTGTTCAAATACTCTCACTGAAAATTTACACCAGACTTTTCCACTTTTGGGTGCAGGATGAGCTGTAAAGGCTCCTGTGCTGGTGGATCAGTTCATGGTGAACAGAACCATGGGATGGTTGGGGTTGGAAGGACCTTAAAGGTCACCCAGTGCCACCCCTGCCATGGCAGGGACAGCTCCCACTAGCCCAGGTTGCTCCAAGCTGGCCTTGGACACTTCCAGGGATGGGACACCCATGGTTTCTCCAGGCAATGGATTGTCTGGAGCCCAAGTTGGTTCTTCACAGAGATGGGAGAAGCTCAAGGTCTGGATGTCTCGGGTCACTCAGTGTGAGGTGGAGACACCTGAGAGTGATTTTGGAGCACCTGCCTTCCCAGAAACTTCACCTAAATAACTGGGATCACATCAAGGAGACCAAGAGTGGAATTTGGTCCAATGTGGTGGAGTCCCCACCCCTGGAAGTGTCCAAAAAACACGTGGATGTGGCGCTTGGGGACATGGGTTGCTGGTGAACGTGGTGATGGTTGGACTTGGAGGTCTTAGAAGTCTTTCAATGACTCCATGACTGCAGGATTCCATGGCCACCACTCCAAAGCAGTTCATGGGAATGAGGTTTATCTTTCTCACTGGGTTTCCTGGCAGAGGCAGAAGAAACACAGGAATGGTGTCCCTTGGGAAACATCCCTTGTCTGGTGGGTTTTGCAGATGCCACCAGGAAAGAGGAAAAGTAGCTGGAAAAAAAATGAATATTCCCAGCCCTTCCCATCCTGCAAATGGCACATATTTTCCTGGTAAAAATTCATTAACCTCCCACTTGAATGCATTTTGTAACCAGAATATAAAGTTCTCTTCAGTTGTGTTTGTGGCAGGTTAACCTTTAATTCCCAACTGCTCCTGCTATTTCTTCCCTGAATGTTTCCAGTTCCTTTTTCAGGACCATATTGAGTTTTATAGAATGACCACTGGATTGTTCTTTATATATTCTGGGAACTCTGGTTTGCAACTGATGCTTGGTAATTCCACAGACGTGATGTCTCCTCACTCTATAGTTTTAATGTAAAGAGAAAACAACAAATAATTCTCTTTTAAATCTTGATTATATTCCATTTCACATTCCCAAAAATTAATGCTATTTTCAGTTTAATCTTTGGAGGAAAAAAATTGCCTCCCCTTCTCTTTTCCTTCTGGAATTCTTCATGGAATGAGAGGACATTCAGAATTCTTGGAGAAAAAGAAAGGAATGAGTTTTCCTCCCCCTGCTCTTTTCCACGGCTGATCCATGGCATTCCAATATTTTGCCTTTGGGAACTTCCATGGCTTTTTTCCCTATGAGCAGTTGGATATCAGGCTTATCCAGGCCATCCTAAATGCTTCCAAGAGCTGGGATTTCTCGTTAGGATAAGCTTAACTGTCCTGTCTGCTGCCCCAGGCCAGTGAAATGTTTTATTGCCTGGAATAAAAGATATTATTTTATTGGGATGGCTCTATTTGTAACTTTAGAGCTGGGCAGGAAATGTCTTGCTGGTTCAGTCCTGCAACAAATTCTTGTCATTTGACAGGAAAACAGTTCTTTGCTGGGAAGTGGGAAGAAACAAAAATACTCTGGGAGTATTTTAATGGCAAGGAAATGGGACAGGGAATAAGATGCTGAGCCTTTCCTGGTTGCCCTGGCAAGTGAAATAGCCAGACAAAAGGTTCCTGAATTTTGCAGCGTAGCTTTTCCTTGGTTATGAATCCAAGGCTGTTCTGCAGTGGAATTGCAATCCCTGATGTGGAAAATTGAAGTCGGTCAACCAAGGGAATCCTTTTTATGGCCTCTCAGGAGCAGCTCGAGCTCCCCAGAAAACCCTCCAATCCAGGCCTAGTCCTTGCTAAGCTCTTTGCTCAGCCTGGAAAAATATGGGATCTGCTTTCAGGCTCCTCTGCTGGAATTATTCTCTCCTGTTGGGAGGGGAAAATGATTTGGCTGAGCATTTATAAGGGATTTTCCTACAAACCTGAGGAATGCCCTTGCCACCAACTTCCAGTCCTCCCTCCAAGGATTTAACCTCATAATGTGACACAGAAATCAAGCATCATTAGCAAAGTGATTTTTATCCTATGAAAGTCTTAAATAATTAATTTTTTCCCCCTGCTTCCAAACAAAATCAAACAAATGGAAAAGAGAAAGTTTTGGCCCAAAAGTTCCCCTGACCTGGAAATGTTCTTGCTGAAGGCAAAGCTTCCACTGAAATAAAGGCTTGAAATGAGCCTTGGAGGTATAGCTGTCTTATATTATTATCCTTTTATTGTCCCAAACCCTAAATCCAGAGCTCTGAAACCCTGGGGAAAGCAAAGGCAATAGTGAGGGAGTGCTCAGTGTTGTTTAAGACTCACTGGAGCAATTTCATGGCCTGGGATTGCTCCTGGGCACCAATCAGCCTTTAACGAGGTGCAAGGCTGAGAAAAGGAGTGAGTGGAGGTGACACATCCAGTGCTGGGATTTTTTACTGCTGCCTGGAAAATCAGCTGGGGAGTAAAACCTGGGGCTGTTCCTTGCCTGTGTCAGGGTGAGATAACACCCTGAGAGCCCCCAGCAACCTGCAACAAGTCCAAATGCAGCTCTCAGAGATGTTTCTCCTCCCAGGGGGAGTATGAAGAGCCAAGTTTTCCACTCAGAGCTGCAGCAAACTCACAGTGACTCCTCATTTTGACCTGAGGTCCATAGTCCTGTCGAGCTGTCCAGGAGGGAACAGGATGGGATTTCCCTTCAAAGCAGGCAGGGCACTCTAGGAAAAGTAAAACTTGCCATAAAAGGTTAAAAACCTCTGGATTTCCTTCATGGTTTTCCTTGATTGAGCCACTTCTTTTTTTTGGCTTGCCTGTTTTTGAGGTACCACCATCACCTGCTCGCTGTGACCCATCCCCTTCTCATTAAAAATACTCATTAAATCTTAAACACAGCCTGACCTCAGTTCTTAAGGATCATCTCAATCCACCCCCTGCCATGGGCAGGGACACCTTCCACCAGCCCAGGGTGCTCCAGCCTGGCCTTGGACACTCCCAGGGATCCAGGGGCAGCCACAGCTTCTCTGGGAAATCCGTTCCAGTCCCTCCTCACTCTCCCAGCCAGGAATTCCTTCCCAATATTGCATCTAACTCTCTTTTAATTTGAAGCCATTCCCCTTGTCCTGTCCCTCCAACCCTTGGAAACAATCTCTCTCCATCTTTCCTGGAGCTCCTTCAGGTCCTGGAAAAACACAATCAGTTCCCCCCAAAGCTTCTCCTCTCCAGGTCAACAATCCCAGCTGTTCCAGCAGAGCTGCTCCAGCCCTCTGACCATCCTGGTGGCTCCTCTGGACTCTCTCCAGCAGCTCCAGGTCCTTTCTGGGGTCCCCAGGGCTGGAGCAGCTCTGCAGGTAGGGTCTCACCTGGAGGGGCAGGGGGGCAGAGTGGACTGGCACCACCACAGAGTCTTGTCCTTCAGCATTAACTCCAAAAATTCACCTCGTGGTGCTCCTCCACCAGACCCAACTTTCCCACCCCCCCGCAGAATGACTTGCTTAAACCTCAGGACTACAAAAACTCTTGGAATGGTTTGGGTTGGAAGGGACCCCAAAGCCCATCTCGCTCCCTCCCCTGCCACGGGCAGGGACTCATTCCACCACACCAGGTTTCTTGGACTTCCATCCAACCAACATCTCCCCAACAGAGAAGTCTGATTTGTCCCTTCCTTGTGTTATAAACAGGCTGTGAGAGGTGCTGGTGTTTTGTGGGTGGTAATTTTGCTGATTACCACCCTCGTTTGCATTTCCTAATTACAGCCCAGGGTGCAGTTCCCGGGGAGGGATCAGCAGCACCACCCCAGGGCTCTTCCCTGCTGGGAAATGGGCAGCAACATGAAATATTTCAGCTGGGGGAGTGTGATGTGTCTTCATTTGCAGCCATAAAACATCTGAGGGGAAGGAGCTGTTGGAGAGCATCGCTGGCAGCTCCGGGCTTTGCTAATGAGGGAATCTTTATGGAGCTTCCCGCTGGGGCAGAGGGAAAAGCCTGGGGTTTATTGCTTTGTGTAGCCAGAGCTGAAAGGATATGAGAGCGAGGCAGAAAAAGCAGGCACTGGCAGCAAAGTGGACGAGATGGAGAGCCGGGAATTGGGTGGGAGAAGGAGGGGAAGTGGGAAGGAGAGGTGGGCTGCAGGTCTTCCAAATCCCTGGAGGGTTGAGCCTGAAGACCTAAAACCAAAAGCTTCAGTAGCCAAAATGTGTTATTTAGGGGAGGGCTGGGAGAAAGAGGGGTGAGAATGAGGTGATCCTTAAGGTCTCTTCCAACCAAACCATTCTCTGACTGTGTGGAGAGGAATAACTCAAATACAACTGGAATATTTCAACTGGCTGAGGGAAAGAAAAACCCTTCAGAGCTTCTGATGTTGCCACTTCTTGAAACGGCCCCTTTTGGCACTCTTTATTGAAAATAGGCATTTTTATAGGTTTCATTCTCAAAATGCTGAAAGAGGAGAAAACTTTGCCTGGAGTTCCCAGCCCTGCAGGTGTCCAAGGAAGGACTGCCCATGGTACTCAGTGCTCTGGGCTGGGGGACAAGGGTTTTCCAACCTAAAACATTCTGGGATTCTGGGGATCTCCACTGGCCCAAATCAGCTTCTTGCCCTGCTTTTGTCGTGTCAAAGCCTCTGCAGAGGAGTCAGTTTTGTTCCAACACAGAGCACAATTTGCCAAAAAAATGAACCATTATTTATGTGCTCCTCATTTGGAACAACATTTCATAAATGTGACATAAATGAGTGATGGGGTGGAATTAGGATAAATAGTAAAATGAGGTAGAATTTCGGGAGCAGAGTGAGGAATCCTAAGTTGGATGTTAATTATTATAAATTTCACACAAGGAGATACTAAAAAAGGATGAGGAAAGGAGTCCTGTGAAGGGAACCAGCCTGTGAGAAACATCCCCAGTGGGACTGAAACATGATGAACAATCTAAGCCCATCAGTCATCCTTGGATTCTGCAGATAATATCAAACAAATTGTGCTGCTCTGAGTGTCAGAGGGTTATTATTCCATGATTTATGGAATAGGTGCACTGATAAGAGACAATACAATTGAAGGCCAGGATCCAAAAAGTCTCTGTGTTTAATGGGTTTACTCATCATTTGTCCTCTGATCTAATGGGAGCTCATTAAAAAGCTGCTTCTTTCTGAGGGCTTCTATTTGTGTTTTGTTTTCTCTTCTGTATCCATGGGAAGGTTTCCATGCTGGGAACTGGCTCTGACACACGTGAGGAGGAGCTCAGGGCAGCTCCTTGACTGCAGGGACCCTCAGGAATTAAACATCTGATAGGGAATAAATAGACTGTAAACACATAAACCATCTCCACTGGGACAACAGAGGGATGTCAAAATACCCCTCAAAGCCAGAGGGCAGGGACAGATGGGATATTGGGAAGGAATTGGTGGCTGGGAGGGTGGGGAGGGACTGGGATGGATTTCCCAGAGAAGCTGTGGCTGCCCCTGGATCCCTGGGAGTGTCCAAGGCCAGGTTGGAGCAACCTGGGCTAGTGGGAAATGTCCCTGCTTGGAACTGGATGACCTTGAAGTTCTCTTCCAAGCCAAAGAATCCCAGGATTCTGTTATTCCATGACTGTTTCTTTGCTGCAGAGATCAGTTTCTGAGAGAAGGGCATGACCTTCTCCCTCAAATCCATTACCAGTGGCTTGAGGATTGAGGTTTTTGTTCTACAAAACCTGCCTGGACCAAGCACAACCACCACTCCTGTGGTGTGGAGCTTAAGGATTAATGAACTCTTCAGACCCTCACCAGGGTATAATTCCAGCTGGAGGAGATCCATGGAAATTGTCAGGTCGCACCACCCCACTCAGGGAAGAATCAGTTTAAGATCAGGTTGCTGAACTTGGTGTAGTTAAGTTTTAATATCCCAAAGATGGAGACTCCCAAAGATCTCTTGGCCCATCTTCCACTATCTGAAGGACCTTAGGATGAATTATTGATTTCCCAGCATCTAAAGGGAATTTCCCTCCTTTCAGCTGCTATTCTGGTGCTCAAAGACAGCACCCAGACTTCCCTTGAGGCTTCTCTGCTTCAGACTGACAACCTCCTGTTGCCCTGAGAGTTTTAGGGAGCTTTTATTGGCTGTCCTTTGGGTTTCTTCCCAAAGGATTGCAGTTTGGACTCCAAGCCATCCTGCTAAACGATCCCATGGACACCAAAGGGGGTGATTGTGGGGATGATTTAACACCAAACTGCCCTTCTACTGCAAAATAAACCCCTTTCCCCTGTTATTTCTGTTGGAAACAAAATGGTGGGTGAGCACCAAACTGTGAGTTGGATCAGGCTCAGCTTTGGCTCTCCTAGGAGAGCATTTTGCTGCTGAAAACCAACCACCAAAACTGCTCAGAAGACACTGGGAAGTTCCAGAATGTCTGGGCACCCAGTGATGGGGATGTGGAACTAACTCATGGTGAGGGAACCGATGAAGGGACAGAGATTTTTCACACTTTGGAGGATTTTTAGCAAATCTTTGTCTCAAGTTGGGACAGCCTGTCAATTCTCCCACCCCAGTTCCAGCAGGAATGTCTCCTCTGCTTAATGGGAAGGGCTGAAGTGCTCCCACCACCCTCCAGATCTCCAGGCAGGACCTGGGTCCATTCAAGCAGCAATATCCAAGGATATATCCAGGATATCCCGGGATACATACAAGATATCCCAGGATATAAACAGGATATCCCACAGGCTGATGCTCTATTGGACACAGAAATGTTTCCAAGCCCAAGGTGGGACTCTTTGGATGGATTTGAGACATCAGCACGTCACCAGATGAACCACATGCAATGGGACCACACCATGGGAGGAAATCTGGTCCTTTCAGAGCCATCACAAAAGTTTCATCAGCTCACAGATGTTCTTAAACCATCCAGTCAGTCTTATTTTATACCACAAGGCTCAGGATTTCCCTAAAACTGGTTTTAAACACAGCCCAAGGTCCAGAGTTAAGCCCTGGACCCAAGCAGGGCTCTCCAGCCTGGCTGATCCTGAGGATCCCAGGAAAGCAAAATACAGAAGGAATGGAGATTTTGGTGGCTTTTGGAACTGCATATTTTGTGGTTGCAAAATGAAGCGTTTTACCCCAAACCACTTTTGAAGAGAAAAAAGGTGCATTTGGAGAAAAACCAGTGGTTTAGTTGTGTTCACTTTTGTTCAGAGCCACTGGTGTCTTCGGGTTTCAGTTCCCAAAATCCACTGGCTAGGAACTGAAAATATAAACTCTCTTGGCCACCAGAACCCACAGATTCTTATTAAATCTTCTTTTCCCTGCATTTTTTGTGTTCTTTCTTTATTTTTTTTTTTAATTAAAGCCAGAAACTTCTTTCAGGGGAGACTTTTCTATCAGTTCCACGGAATCTTTTATGAATCTGAGATTTTTGGGAGGAGATGCATCTTCCAAAGTCTCTAAGCATGCTAGGAAAGGGTGTTTAATTAGTGCAGAAGGGTTTGGTGAGGGTGGAGCCCTCACTCCTCTGGAGATGGAGGCAGCAGGAGGAGGGATGCTGATGTATTCACACTAAAAGAGAGAGAGAGAGAGAGAGAGAAGAAAAATAACTCCCATAATTTTTCATTATTTATTTTAAGCACCACCATCTGGCTTGTAAATCTTCCTCTTGGCTCTCAGGGAATGGAGCCTCCCTCCCTAAAGCTCTGCTCTTCTGGAGGAGAAACAGAGTTAAAAAAGGAATTGGGTTCCAAACACAGAGGGCTGCTGAGTGTGAATGCACTCCCAACCCTCCGGAGGAACTGCCTGCAGCTTTTAGGAGACCTTGAGCTCCAATGAAACCTGTGAGTCAGCCCTGTGAGGGCCTGGATTAACTTTAGGATTAGGAGAGCAGGGGTGGCCTGGAAGCAGCGTGACATCAGGAGGTGACTGTGTTGGAGGGGTGTGAAGTGAGAGGAGCTGTGAGCACATTCCTTGTGAAAGGCTTCCAGCACGGAGCTGCTCCATTCATAAACTCCCAGGAATCTTTTCCACTGGCCTGGCAGCAGAAAATGGAGCTTCACACCTCCTGGCTCTTGTTGGATCTCCCTGTTTAAAGACTCTCCCCTTGAAGTTTAGTTGGCAGGAGATGCCCCGAAATGAGGGCTGAGGGACAACTTCCAACTCATCATCCCATCTCTGCTTGGGCTGGGGAGGCAGCAGGGACATTACAAGGGATGGGGAAGTGCCAGTTTTCCTGGAATGCCATTTTTTTAAAGGTAAATATTGCCTTGAAATGTAGTCCAGAAAACCTTGTAGACTCCCCTGACAGAGATTTTAAGCTTGTGTTCAAAACAATAACTTTTTTTAAAAAATAGAAGAAATTTCATAGAATTCCAGAATGGTTTGGGTTGAGAGAGACCTTAAAGATCATCCAGTTCCAAGCAGGGACACCTCCCACCAGCCCAGGGTGCTCCAACCTGGCCTTGGACACTTCCAGGGATCCAGGGGCAGCCACAGCTTCTCTGGGAAATCCATCCTGGCCCCTCTCCACCCTCCCAGCCAGCAAGTCCTTCCCAAAATCCCATCTAACCTGATTTTCTTTCTGTGGGAAGCCATCCCCTGTGTCCTGTCCCTCCTTGCAAGCAGTTCCTCTCAGATTCCCTGTCCAGTATAACTCCAGAGAGTTAAAGCAATAAAAATAATAATGAGCAAGTTCATGAAATCAGCAGGTGCTTGGGCAGGGAGTTAGAAAAAGAGGGAGAATTATGGACACACAAGCAGGAAATGTTTTCCCTTTGAAAGGTAAAGAAGTCTGGATGCTTGATTAGAAGTGTCCAAGGCCAGGTTGGACAGGGCTTGGATGGGCTTTAAGGTCCCTTCCCACCCAGCCCATTCCATGAGAACCAAGCAGAGCTCAACCAGAGTCACCCAACTCAGCACCACTGATGGCACAGCCAGAAATCCCAAATATGGGTCTCCATCAGACTTGGTGCAGCCTCAGGATGCTGAATAAGCTCCTTAGGAGGGAGGGGCATTAGCCCTGATTTCTGTGGCATTAGGGAAGAGATCGACATTCCAAAAATCCCTCTGAATCCACATACAAAGATTGTCTTTTCCCTGGCTGGCTGGATAACCTTCCTCGGGGTGAGCAGTCCCTTCCTGTCCCACCTCCATGAGCTCTGCCTGGCCTTCTGCTTCTCACCACTCCAGCACCTCATCCTTCTCCCCCAGCCCTCAACCAGAGCGCACAAATTCCTTCTTATCAACTTCCCAGGAGACACAGGTTGAATAAAACTCTCGGGCAGAATTTCTTGGTCTCTGTAACTTCACCTCTTGCACAGCAACAGCCCAAGGGAGCCAAAATACCTGGTTCTGAAAACAACATGGTCCCCAAAAGCCTTAGCAAAGCTGTGTTTTGGCTGGAATTTCCCACCACTGCTGGTTCTCAATGCAAAATGGAATTGTTCCTTCATTTTTAAGTGGTTTAGAATTCCTAGTCCATGCGTGGGTATTCCTTGTCTACGTGGATTTGGGATTCCTCAGCTTGCCAAGAGTTTATCCAGGGCAATAAATGGCTACAGGTAGGGATCTCTTATTGACCTCAGTGTTGTGGGGAGAGAAACAGAACAAGTTCTTTCCACTAGACAAAGTCTGTCTTAGCCACACTGAGCTGGGCTTAAGGCAGCCATTCTTGCACAGCAATAGCCCAAGGGAGTCAAAATCTCCTGGGAATCTGGTTCTGGAAACAAGCACACCCACCAAAGAATATTGTCAAAGCTCTTCTTTGGCTGAGATTTCCCAACACTGCCAGTTCTCAGTGCAAAATGCAATTTTACTTCAGATTTTATTGTTGTAGGAAAATTCGTAGTCCATGTGTGGGTATTTCATGTCTACGTGGATTTGGGATTTCTCAGCTTGCCAAGAGTTTATCCAGGGCAATAAATGGATACAGGTAAAGAACTATTATTGACCTCATTGTTGTGGGGAGAGAAGGTAGAACAGTGCAATTTAAATTCCTTCCCACCAGATAAAGGCTGGCTCAGCCACGCTGAGCTGGGCTTAAAGCAGCCACCCCCTTCCCTTGGCAGACAGTGAGTTGACCTCACATCCCAAATGTGCTCCACATTTGCTCATTTTGGAAATTACAGGCCTGGTTTGCCCAACGTGAGTGGTTGTCCTTCCCTCCCTCCCTCCCTCCCTCCCTCACCCCCCCGTTACGAAACCCCCTCGTTGTGCCCTCACACACCAGAGTCTATTTTAAATGCTAATAAATGTCTCTGGCTGCCTTTGTTTGCTTTGCTGGTTAACCATCTTTACTACTCCACCTCATCATCTCCTTTTCCAGGAAGAATGTTCCATGTTGACCCCACAATTAAATTCCAGACAGCCCATGAATTCAGCACCAGGGGAGGGGGGAAGATTTGGGCTATTATGAAAGATAGACCAAAAAAATAACAAGGTGCACGAACTATATTTGACCACCCAAACGCAAGGCAAGGACCCTTCCAATTAGAGGAAAATAAATAGAAAAGTAAAAACCTTGACTCAGGCACTGTGGGAGCCTCTTTCTTTTTGGGAAAGGCAAAGGCTTTTAGTGCAAACCAAACCCAGAGTTGAACCCAAAGTATGAATGCAAAAAAGAGAGACACATGTGGTTGGGACTTTTAATAAGCTCCCACCTGATCCCGAGGGACTTGTTTATATTTGAACTACATGTGGGACATAGGATCTCTATCCCAGAGCAGTAATTTGCAAATTAGGACATCTACTTGGAGGAAATTAAAGCTGGATTTAGCTGAAGCATAATGATGCCACTGTCTTTTCTCAAGGTCTTCTTTATTCCCTGCTGGAATTGCTTCCACAACCCACTGCAAAGCCAAAGCATCAGTTTGGAAACTGCAGAGGGGAGTAGGACAGCAAAGCTGAAATTATCTTCTGCAGAAATATCCTCCCATTTAGAGCTGCTGTGCCCAGAATTACCTGGGATCCTGGGGAAAAGGGCCCTGAACTCTGCCTGAGGACCAAAGCTGGGGACAGTCTGGCCATGGGGAGAAGAAGCCCCACCAGTGATGGAGAGTTAGGAGGGAAGGAGAAAGGAGAAGAGCAAAGAGTTTTGGGACAAACTGCCCCGGCTGCCCAAGCTTTGACTCAACACAGACACAGTCACAGCTTTCCAAATCCTGATGACAACTCCTTTGGATCATGAGTCAAAAAAGGGGCTGGCAGTGCATCTGTGACCTTCCAAACTGAGGGACTGATGTGCTTTGGCCTTGGAGTGATTGACCATGCAGTCCAGCAGCCCTGCTCAGGGCAGGCTCACCCATAGCCCTGTGCCCAGGGTCCTGTCCAGCTGGATCCTGAACTTCCCCACAGCTGGAGACCCCAGAACTTCTCTGGGCAGCCCCTTCTCGTGGCTCACTACCTCCCAGGAAAGAAGCTGCTTCTTCTGATGGAGCAAAAGGTCCTTATTTCATTCTTTTCTCACCTTTCTCTGGTCCTGGCACCAGGCACTGAGTGGAGCCTGTCTCAGTTGTCTCACCCCATCTCAGATATTTCTATCAATGGCCAATCCCCCTCTGAGCTTTCTCCTCTCACAGCTCTCCCAGCCTTTCCAAAAGGCATTCCTGTGAGTTCCAGGTCCTTAAACAAGCCTGATGAGATGTGACCCAGCAGAGCCAAGCAGAGGATGAGGTCAACTCTCCCAGCCAGCTGGGAACACGGTGCCTAATACAGCCCAAAATGCTCTTCCTCCACAGTGGCCCATTGATGGTTCATGGAGTCACAGACCCACACAATGGGTGCCTTGGAAGGGACCTTAAAGCCCATCCAGTGCCACCCCCTGCCATGGACAAGGACACCTCCCACTGTCCAAGCCCTGTCCAACCTGGCCTGGAATGGTTGAAGGAATAGTTGTTTTCTGCATCATAACAGGAAACCCCTCAGGAGTTTGCTTTGGGAAAGCACAGGGAAATTTCTGCCCGTGTTTAAGACACTTTGTTGATGCCAATTATGAAAATAGGGCTAAAATGAGTGGCATCCAATCATGGAATCATGGAATGCTTTGGTTGGGAAGGGACCTTAAAGATGATCCAGATCCACCCCTGCCATGGGCAGGGACACCTTCCACCAGCCCAGGGTGCTCCAACCTGGCCTTGGACACTTCCAGGGATCCAGGGGCAGCCACAGCTTCTCTGGGAATTCCATCCCAGCCCCTCTCCACCCTCCCAGCCAGCAATTCCATCCCAATATCCCATCCATCCCTGCCCTCTTTGAAAAGATCCACTTTCTGGTGCCACCTCCTGCCAGAAGGAGGTGAGGGCTGGGAAAGCAGCACTGCTGGGGCAGGGCCAGGGAAGCCTTTCTTTTCCTTGGCTTTGCCAAGGTGACAGCCTGGCACAGGGAAGGCTTGAGTCACTTGGGGAGCAGGAAGCTGCTGTTGGCTGCAGGAGGGAAAACAGAGGGGAACAGGAGAGGAAACAGGAGGTGCCCAGGGGTGGGGGGAACAGAGATCATCAGATCATCAACTTCATCAACTTCATCAACTGTTTCCCTGCACAGGAATATTTCCAACATGGATAAGGCTTCAAGACCCAGAGAAGCTGTGGCTGCCCCATCCCTGGAAGTGTCCAAGGCCAGGTTGGAGCACCCTGGGACAGTGGGAATTGTCCCTGACCATGGTGGGGGTGGAATGAGATGATCCTTAAGGTCCCTTCCAAGCCAAACCATTCTGGGATTCTCTGATTTTAATGCAAACAGCTCATTTGAGTCTTGCAGTGCTGACACTGACACCGAGTTGACTGCACAGAAGGGGTTTGGCTTCACTATTTAAATAGAAAATGTGACCCTGAGCCAGCAGTTTCCACAAATAAGGTAAGGAAAACAAAACCCATGCCCAGGTTTAAAAAATAAATGAATAATAAAAAGGGAAAATCAGAATTTGGAGCCGTATCCCTTCCTAAAATAAAATCCACGCACAATTGGCTGAAATAGAAGCTTTGAAGAAACCCCTTTAGCATGAGAGATGTGTAACTACCCCAACTCCATTTCTCCTGAGCACATTGTACCTTCCCTGGACACTTCTGGGGTCAGCCACCCTGGGATCCATCTCCACACCCAGCAGCAGCCTCGTGGTGGTCCTTTGGGAGACTCTTCCCCTGCTCTGGGTTGGATGGTGAAGAAATAAACCTGAGCCTCATTTCTTCCCTTCATCCTCCCTGTGCTGCCTGCACTGAGTGTGAATTTGGAGGTCTTCTCCTGCTTTTGCATGGAATCAGACATTTATTTAGGTTGGAAAAGACATTTAAGGTCATTCAGTCCAATCATTTCCCCACCACTGGCCATGTCCCCAAGTGTCACATCCACAGGGCTTTGAAACCCCTCCAGGGATGGGGATCCAGCACTGCCCTGGGCAGCTGTGCCAGGGCTGGACAGCCCTTTCCAGGAGGAATTTTCCTTAAATATCCAACCTGAAGTTCCCCTTGAAGCTGTTTTACCCTGTCCCTGTTCCCTGGGAGCAGAGCCTCATCCCCTCCCCTGTGAGGGAGCTGTGGGGGACAAGAGGGTCCCCCCTGAGCCTCCTTTTAATTTGATGAAATCAAGTGAAGATTTGCTGGGCAAAAACCTAAATTATGGCTCCAAGATACCCCAGAAACATCCATTTCTCAACATTGATTGTAAAAAAGGGGATAATTAATTTACCTGGAGACACCTCCACTATCAACAGCCAACCTGGCCGAGGTGACACTTGTCACAAGCCCTTGTGCAGTTCCTTTGCTTGACCACACACACCTTCCCACTCCGTTCCTTTTCCCTGGCACTAGGTTTGAAATGCCCGAAAATGTGACCTTCCCTGAGGTGTCCCTGCAAAACCTCTGATGGCTCCTGAAGCAGCCCCAGCCCCTTGCTGGGAGTGTTTCCTCTCTACACCCGTGCCCAGTCCCAGCTGGGGTCACCCAGTTCATGCCATTAACAAGGCTGAGCTTTGCTGGTAACACCAGAGACACGAATGGCACCGCGGCAGGGACGAGACCCCACGACTCAGGTCACTGCTCCCGCTCCCTGAGCCACTCAACCAGCACCTCCTGGCCCCTTCTCCCAGTGTTCCCATTGCCTTCACATTCCTGCTGCCCATGGCAGGTTGTCAGGAGGGCTGGGAAAGTGTTTCCCAGGTGCTGGAGGCAGCTCAGGCACGAACCAGCCCATGCCCCATTCCTTTGCAGGTCCATGGGCACGCATGGCCCTGCATGGCAATTTTATCCCTCCCTGGGAGCTGCCTATCTTTTAACCACCACTAAATTGGTCTAAACTCTTTTCAGTCGCTCCAGAGAGGCTTCCAAAGCCCTGTGGCATGAAATTATTAGAGAACAACTGTGACTAATTGTGTTTTTCAATTCACAGGACGCAGCTCCACTCGGGCTGTTTATTGTTCCTCTCGTTGGGGTTTTTCAAAGGCAAGCTGAATTTCACTCTGGCCTTGGGAGAGGTCAACCCACGTGAGAAAAGTGAATCCCTGTACTTTTCTTTCCAGACAAAAAGCTTAATTTCAGCCACGCTGCCTTGTCCTGGATTTTCCCTTCTTTCCCCAGTAAAACATCCTTTTGGCAATGGATTGAAAATCCACAGTATTTGACTTCCAGGATGGTGTACACAGATAAAGGGGGTTTGCACTGTGTTTGCCCCAAGTGGGAACTGATCATACTATTTACAGCCAGAGAAGTGTTGGGAATGGAGCTGAAAACCCCATTTTTGGCCCCCACTGCTCTTCATTTCATTCCATTTTGTCTCGTTGCTCTTTGTTGTGGTGGTTCCAAAAGTGCCGGAGCTGTTTTCACCCATCCACGCTGTCCCATCTGGGACTGAGGTCTCTGTGTGACACGTGGATCTGGTTGTCCCATGCTGGACTGTTAACTCATGTTACTTGGCCATGGCAAGAGGGGAAGAGATGGTAAAAGAAGGTATCCCTCACTCCAAATTGTGCTAATTAGCCATTCCAGTGTCACTGCCCTCTGTGTCACACCGTTTTCCTTACACCCTCCAAGGCATGGGACATAAAAGGGATCACAGCCATTGATCCCTCCTAGGAAACAGCTTTGTGGGATTTGCTAACTGTTCACAGAATCCCAGAGTGGGTTGGGTGGGAAAGGACCTTAAAGCCCATCCAGTGCCACCCCTGCCATGGGCAGGGACACCTCCCACCAGCCCAGGTTGCTCCAGGTTCATCCAAGCTGGCCTTGGACACTTCCAGGGATCCAGGGGCAGCCACAATTCCATACATTTCATCATATGAGGTTGAGCAGGACAATTTCTAGCAGTGCAGCGGCTCAAAATCTCATTTTTGACCATATTCTGTATTTATGTGTTGCTGTTGCAACAGGTCTCGATGTTTCTCAGGTACCAAGAGTTGGAATGGACTGAAATCCTCTTTCTTCTTCCCCTAAAGGCGACCCTGAGGGGGTTAATCCAACCAGGCAGGTGGAGTGGCCACACCACTCCCTTGTTCTCTTTAATGACTTTGCAGGGCAGGAGGGAGGGCTTGTTGCCTGAAGGAGCAGAGTCCTTTATGGCAGGACAAGTGGAATAATGCAGGAAATCACTAATTAACTCCCAGGGAACTGCAGCACAACCCGTGACTTCAGGAGGCTGAATTGCTGCCATGACCTTGTTACCTGGTGCTCCAGGACCAACACAGGACGTGGGAGAAGGAAGGGCTGCTCCAGTGAGGAATATTTAACCCCCCCAAGGCTTTCAAAACACACATTTTTCATGTACTTTGCACAGAGAAAAAGGCATATCCAAGGCAAAACTCACCTGGCCCTTTCAGTCATAATTTTTGGGAGGAGGTGAATCAAACCATCAACATCTTGAATGACATTCAGCACTTGGTGCCCCTTCAGACTTGAGCTGAAACTCTCAGGGGCCTTGGGAAGGTGGTTGGAGCTGGTTTGGACTGAGAAGGAGAACACCCATGTGGGGAATTATTAATCCTATATATCTGAGAGGGTGTTTGAAGGGGAAAGAAATAATCTGCTCTCCAAGACTCCTGCAGAATAGAATAAAATAGACTAGACTAGACTAGAATATTAATGTGGTGGGATATCATATCATATCATATCATATCATATCATATCATATCATAT
>JAWMRD010000259.1:0-17697 GCA_035584875.1 Syndactyla subalaris | reverse complement strand
TTAGCTCTGGTACATGTTTCCCAGGCATGGTGTTCCAGCTATTATCTGACCCTTAAGACAGCTAGCACAGGGTTAGAAGTTGTTAGCTGGTCTAAATGCAAGAAACTACCTAGAAGTATAAAAATCTACAAATTCATGGAAACCCTAAGGCTAACATGGTGCTCGAACACACGCAGTCCTACTCAGAATTCTGTATTTTTACAAATTCTCAGAACTTTTGCAATCATATTAGTGAATTCAGTTGCAAATAAGGAAGTCACGAAGGAACATATTTCTTGTGTCTGTTACTGATATGGAGGCGTGGTGGTTTAGTTTTCTTGGTTTTCGTTTAGGCCTTCCTTGGTAACCAGGTTATAACTAACCATTCCACACCATTTCCTTCATGTAATCTGGGGTATATAAGATGGAGAGTTTCGTCCCTGTCTCTCTCTCTTCCTTTTGTGTGCTTGGAGGACATCAGATCTCTCTGTGTTGGCTCAGCTCTTGTCTCTTGAGCCGAGGGCTATCGGAGAAACTGCTGTCCTGGCCGTACAGAGGGAAGGACCTGCTTTCTCTTAAGGGGAGTGTTGGTGAGAATTTACTGTATTACTTATTGAGCTTTTCCCTGAGTTTACCAATGTGTGTATCTGTCTTGTTTGGTTTTACCCATTTTGTCCCATTTCCCTTTCCCTTTCCCCCTTTTCCCTTTCGGGATTGCTTTGGGATTTGTTCTGTAGATTTATAGTGTTTGATTGTATATAGTTGCAATATATGTGAATATCTATCTATCTATCTATCTATCTATCTATCTATCTATCTATCTATCTATCTATCATCTATCTATCTATCTATCTATCTATCTATCTATCTATCTATCTATCTATCTATCTATCTATCTATCTATCTTTAATACAATGGTCTTTTTGGTACTTTTTTTCCCTTCTCTCTGGGGGGGTGGAGGAGAAATCTGTGTGGGCAGCAGTTGTGTTTGGCAGGGAGCCAACTCAAACCTCCACAGGGGGAAAATTACAGAATTTCTTCCTACTCCTCTGAAACCATAGTTCTGAAAGTATTAATAGCAAGAAAACTAAAAACAAAACAAAATTTTGATGGCAATCTGAGAAGTCATGTGAATGAACAGGGTGTAGATAGAAAGACAACTGAAGGAGCTGTTTCATTCTGTATTATTTACTGATAAAGACAACCACTTAAATTTAGCAAAATAACTTTGTGTGCACTAGCAAGATATAAGTTAATGGATACACTGATCATTCAAGTCTTATCCTCTAAAATCTGTTGGATCTCTAATTCTGTTGAACTTCTAAAAGATAGTTTTGTCTTGAGATTTCTTTTCCCTTCTCAAACCTTAGCAAACCTTCTCAAACCTTCCAAAACCTTCCGTTCCCAAACCTTCCCTTCCCTTTCCTTATAAATGACAGGAGGAGTTGAAACCAGAAAAGGTTTTGAAAATTATCCCTAGACCTTGAATTAAGCAAATCTGATTGTCTTTCATTCTTGCAATGAAGCAATCATGGGTGCAATCCATCAAGTCCCCTGGATCTGATTTTGTCAGTCTGTTCAAATGTTACTGGTTTGGTCTTCCTTCACAAAACATAAGGCTTTTTCAAATCAGATTTCTCCACTGGTCTCTGGCACTGGCGACTCCTAAGGAATGGCCTTACCAGTATAGACCAGAAAAAGACTTTTCCATGTCCTTTACCAGGGGGACCACTGAACTATTCAGCATGAGATCGATTTTTTCCTTCACTTTGTCATTGCTATTGGGGTACTAACATAATCCTTTTTTCCTTGTCCTTCATATCCCAAGGCTTCCCCTAACTTGTATATCTACATTTGATGTTTCCTTTTTCACAACAATATTTACCCTTCAGACTTTTTGTAGGTTGTGAATCATTTTTAGAGGCAGAGTAACAACTAAGTCTCTTCTCATCATAACACTGAATGTTAGATCTTAAGATTTCAAAGATATGCTCTAGGCAGTCTTGAAAAATCTTTCTTCTGAAACTCTGAAAGGTAAAGAAACATATAATTTTGTAGTTATAGAAGTAACTTTTCAATATTTCTTTTGTACTTAAATAAAATAATGTTAGTGTTGCCTTTCCCTGTTTCCTCTTTATATCAGTTTGCACACCTCTGAACTGATTCACAGTGCAGGTCACTACCTTGATATAGTTGAGACAATGAAGTTGGGTTTTTTTTCTGAATGGTTACTTCAGCAGGTTGTTTCTCTGCTTCTTTATCTTTCATCTCCTAAACCAGGTGAGAAATAAGTTTTCATAGTCATCTGAACTCATAAAGACTTAAAAACAGAATGTAAAGTTTTAGTTTAAAAGGATCTTCATTTATTTTTTCAGCGGACTTTTCAAAGAACCACAATTCCCTGCCCTAGAGATGGAGGCACTCTTCAAAATTCAAAAAGGCTTTTCTGTCTTCTATCCTGTCAAAACTTTGAGTGGTGAGTAAGAAGCATTCTTTACTGGTAAATCCCAGGAAAAATGGTGTAAAAATCATGGACAGGATATTTCAATAATGCTTTGAGTTTCTGAGATTCCCAATGGAAGTATACCCTAGCATGAACCCTAAAAGAAACATGTTGTGGCACACATTGTTCTCTACAATGTTTTTTACAGCCAATTGTTAATCTTGTATCATTTGACCTGCTAGGGAGGTTGCATATTTTGCATAGGAAAGTTGTATATTTTGCAATCTGCAACATAGAACTCCATCATATAAATTCTTTTTTGAAATATATGCTGTCATTTTATCAGAACCTGGACTTTAGCTGTTCATTCTGTTTTTTAAAACTGGATCAGAAAACTCCTTAAATGCATAATTAAAATTTGAAGTGCAAGTAAACTCATTTTGAAAACTATAATATTTTTCTTCATGTTTCCAAATAAAACAAAGAAATGAATGCCTTATGGACTGGGAAGATTCAGCTGTGAAAAGAAAAACAGAAAGACAAATATATTAAAAGAAATTAACTCATAACTAAACAAATTTGAAGCATATGTTCTAAGTAAAGTTAAATATTCCATAGCCAGAAATTGCAAGTTATTCGTCATAGCGTGAAAAATAAAAGACATTTACACTGCTGCATAAATCCCCCATTTTAAAGTCTTGCTTTAAATCTAAACAAATTTTTTCTAAAGATATTCTTAAAATAATATCAGAATTTAATTCTGATACATATTACATACTTCTTTTACAGTAAATAAAATCAAATATTGAAAACAAAATTCTTCATTTCACTCTTCCTTCAGGAACTTGTAAACTATTATTTAAAAGATCACAGTAGGCTGTGCATGGAATACTTCAGGAAAAAATATGTATAGAAAACAAGATTTTGAGTAACTAAACATGAACCTAGTCTGGACAAGAACTAGTATTTTCTGCAATTCAAATAAAGTCCTCCTAACTAGCAAGTCTTCCAGGGTCTTTGAGCTGATTCATGGTTGTGCAGGAGCCTATTAAGAAGGCATAAAAAGAGTAGCAAGTGGTTTATGCTCCAGGGTTTTTTTGTGTCCTTTCTGACAATAATGCCTCCACTACCAAACATTTGTCATAGGAACAGTAAAACCAGTGTCTGTGATCTACCTGACCTTGCTGTTCCTATCTTCCCCTCATCTTTCCCCACATTAGTGTTTTGCTGCCTTTGACAGTAATGAATACATGCAGGAGAAAGCGCATGTTCTGTCAAGACGGACACAGGGACGACAATCTTGCATTTTAAAATCGTCATTTGTAATTTCCTGCCTTCAATATTAAATATGTATAATTTTTTCATTTGTTTTGATTTGGTTTTTTTTGTTGTTTTGGTAGGTTTGTTTATTTGTTTGTTTGTTTGTTTGTTTCCCCCCTCAGATAATAAATGAAAGTAGTATAATGAGGTTATGTTCAAAAGATTGATTGGGAAAATGCCCTTCTTCCTTCTTGGTAGATCATCAAATCTGACTCATCACTGTATGAAGATTTATTCAAGAATGACTTTCTAAAATGAGATATTCAGGAGAGCTAGATTTTCTTTATTAAAATTATGTAAGCTAAATTAGTGCCAAGGCAGGTCAACGACCTCATAATTGGCTCAAGTTAGCACTACTACTGGCTGTTAAATTATTGGCAACTGAGTGACACTCACAAGAGTGAAAAACTCTCCTTTATATTAGAAACCATCAAAGCAAAAGGAAATAGTATTTAGAATTTAACTAGATGCAGGCTGAAACATATACCATAAACAAGGGATAATACCATTCACCATGGGGGTTTATGGATTATGCAAACCTAGAGCACTTTTATAGAAATATGATAAATGTATTAAAATTACATTCCTGTTTCAACAGAAAACAGGCTGTAAATATTAGCTTAACAGTTTACTGATTACTGTAATTTTGGTGTTCTTGGAGTCTTCTAGATAGCAAATGCACATGTACTAAGACAATGTTCTCAAGCTGTCTAGTGTTATGTAAGCAGTCCTTATAACTAGCTCAGAAGTGTTTGAAATGTTACACAGATATTAACCCTATCTTCCAATAGAGATATTGAAATATACATCACGTAAACCACCAAACTAGAACAAAGTTCTACAAAAACTCAGGCATACATATTTGCAAATGTTGTCCCTTTGCCATTGTGAGCCAATAGTTAAAGAGTGAGAAGAGAGAAACAATTCCTATTATCAGTTCAGTAACTTTTTCAGTTATTAACCATCGTATTTCATATTCCAGAACTTTGGACTTTTTAGATTTAACAGAGTTCTTTTTAGCATCTCCACAGTTATTTTTTTCAAATACCTTTTTTCTATTTTTGCTGTTTGTTTTTATAGAATGTTCCTTATTCCATCGATAAACCCCAGAAAGATTCCAGTCTCTCAATCTTCATTTTTTATATATACATATATATATATATATGTATGTAAGATATTCAATGAGTGAGCATAATGCTAATGGCTTCACTGATACTTTAGTGCATAACACACTCTTTCATAACTTTCATGTTCTAGCCAACATCCATCAATGTTTTCCACATGAAGAAAATCATCCACTACATAAATTAAAGTTATGCATCAAAACATAGCAAGTGTTTGCTCACTTTATGTACTAGTCTGTTTATACTTACATGTTTTGTGAAGTAGTTTAAAACAGTTTATATTTTATTAGTTTTGTATTTTCACTTATAAAGTAGCTAAATATGAAGAACTAAAAAAAAAAAAAAAAAAAAAAGATTTTCTTGTTTTCCAAGTATGAAATTCTCTTACTGAGATGGAATCCCTTTAAACGTGGTTCTGAGGAAAAATTCAAGTTGTACAAACAACCATATCAGATGGAAAAGAGAAAGCTTAATGAAGAATAACTGCATCATTCCTGATTGTTTTATTGGTCAGGATGGAGATATTCATCACTGTGCCTTTAACACATGATGCTTTTTAAATTCTCAGCAAAGCATTCCAATAGGGTCATACATTCACTCTTCTTTAACATACAATATACCTTATTTAAACACACACACAAACACACACACACACACACACACACACACAGAGAAAACACACACAAAAAAAAAACCCAAACCCCAACCAACCAAACAAAAAAAAAAAAAACAAAAAACCAAAAACCTAAAGCTAATTATACATTTGCAAGCAACAAGGCAGACATGAGGCTTCAGAGGTTTTCTGTATTGAATGTCCAACAGCAGTGGCAGAGAATAAAATTAATTCTTCCAGTTGGATTATTAGGGTTCCAGTGTGTGGTCACCAGCATCACTCCATGACATGAGTGGGTGGGATGACCAAGATATTTACTTAAAAATAGCACTCCTGATCCAACCCGATTATTAGGCTTAAAGTTTAGTTTGCAAGAAGGATGTTGCTGATACTATTCATTTGCCCAAGAGGTATTTTTCGATTAATGTTTCATAAGAATAGTGATTGCATCTGCATTTTTACAAACTCAAGATACACAGTATTTTGTCTTTGTATACAGGACTCAGAGCCATATCTCAAAAGCTACATTAAGTATTCATATATATATAAAGTAGGACTGTAATAGTGATAAGCTACATTATAAGATACTATATGCACAAGTAAAGGGATTATGATCTTCCAGTTTGTATATTCAGGACATATTTTCAGACTTTGCAGTCAACTGTCATTAAATAATTCCTCCTTCCCACTGTAGTTTGGCACAGTACAGAAAAGATTACTCACATCAGATAATCATAATCAAGTGACTTTGGCTGTGGATTAATGCTAAATAGTCATAAGGCACATTATTTGTTCTTGGAAGGCAGTTTATGCAAAGAAATAAAGGAAAAAAATAACTAATAATATGACAATAGAAAAACCAGGTTTATTTATCCAAATGTTACTTCTTGATGAAAAATGTCCCTTACTTCTTATAAATATTTGCTGTGATTTAATTTCAACTCCAAGTATAAAGTTTTTGAGCGTTTATTTCTACTTTAGGCCCCATTTATCTGTTGTGTTGTGTGTTGTTTTTGGTTTTTTTTGTTTGTTTTTTTTTTGTATTTTTTTTTTTTTAAACAGAGACCTTAAATCTTCCAGTCTGAGAAAATTCCATTAAAAGGAAAAAAAAAAAAAGGAATATCATATTATGGAGGAAGATGAAAATCTTCCAGAACTGAAGTATGAATGCAGTATTATTTCATTCCATTCTACTACTTCTTCTACTACTTGTAGTCTTCTGTCAGAGCTGTGAAATTATAGGTTTGGTTAATTTCTTTGAAATAGAAATCACCAACAATATTTTGGTGCAGAAACAACATTGACTTTGTTTGTAATAAGGCTTAAGAAGTCTATATTAAATATTTACTGCATTTTGGAGTATTTTGAAATTATAAGAACCATGAGGAAAGAAAGCTGTGATTTTTCCCTCTTTTAGCTACTTTATGATAAATATATGGTATCCTTTAAGGTACAGTGAAAGTCTTTTCCTTTATTCAATAAAAATTATTTTTATTTGTAAAATAAAAAAAATTCTTTTTTTTTTATTTCTCATAGAAAAAAATGGTCATGAGTATTTTTCTCCTTATAATACACTAACTGCAGTTTCTTTTGCCACTATTTTTTTACTACTCTTCTATATTTAAAATTTTCCATTAGCTTTCTCCGTAAACAAATAGATGGTAAATCTGATATTCTGAATGGTATGTAGTATTTCTGTTGAACATATTTACAGAGCGCAATCTACACAAATATTCATAGTTTGTCTTTTGAGACACTATTCCATAACTTTATAACATAGTGACATTGTTATCACACCTTAATCAATTCATTAAGATTATCACACAGTCCTTGTTAAAATTTGACATGAGTACTGCCAAGAAATCCAATTTAAACTGCAAGAGGTTTTCCCTATTCAAATAAATCGAAAGCTAACTATGTTGCTGAAAAAATAATAATTCCATTTATTTGTTGTAAAAATTACTCTCAAACTCCATAATGACCTCTCAATGATGTGTGCACAAGGCTTACATGGACACACATTAAGTTTTGTAATGGCAGATTTCTGTGAAGTTTTTTGAAGGACAGAAGGCTTGAGCACCAGTGTTTTAAGGTCTCATGACAATGAGTCACACAGCTTCACCATCCAAAATAAATGAGCCACAAAATATTATGAAACAGTGTTAAAAATTATAATAAATGTTTCTCTAACTAATTTTGTTTCTGTAAATTTTAATCTAAAGTGTTCCTGGGAACCCAAGTAATAAAAGTCATCCTGAAAATTCTGTATACTAACACAAAGCAATACGTAACTCCATAAATAATACATAGTTAGTACATAACTAATTGACTAATTGAAATATTGTGTAATTTCATGTAAGGATAAATGAAGAAAGAGGAGGATTTTACAATTAATTTACTACACAAACCTTTTCTGGAAATTGTGAATAGTTATACAGCAAGCTTAGTCTGAGAAACATGATAAAGAGTGTCAATACCTACTCTAGGTATGTGTTCCACATTTGAATCACATATATTTGTTTAAAGCAAGCCTCATTCCACAAGGTCCCTTAAAACCTAACTCCTACAAGTATCAGCGATGCAGTGTCTCTAATTACATGAGTTCATTAAAAGACACATTTTAAACAAACAGCTGTTTCCAACTTGTATTGTTTCAATTCCCACAGAGAAAATCCAGTTTAATTTCCTTTTACTCTCCTTCCCAACTCATGTCAATTCAAATTGCATTTGCCAAGCCATCACTTTCATAATACCACAAGAGGATACAGAAAGCAATTGGGACTCACCATACACTTACCTATGGCTCTGTACTGTCCAACTCTCATCTTTAAAGGTTTCTTTTATACCTGCCAAGAGAAATAAGTTGTGCTCAGACAGATGAAAACAAATGTTACATTTACTTCCCAAAAAGTCACAGAGATGAAATTGATACTGATTTCTGTGTTCCTTTACGAAGTGTTGAGGACTAAAGGAAAGCTCTTGAAACTGAGGCTTGCCTTTCTAAATGGATGACTAAGTGTAGCTCAAATGTGTGTTTTGCACTTATCAGTTACCAGTAAATATTTTTTGTTTAAAATTGTTTTCTTATGATTTTTTATGACAACCACCACCATTCTGTAATGATTTAATCATTACTAAGTTGGATAAATTATAAAATAAAAGTTTAAAATTTATTTTACAATTAAAAATTCTGTAGAATATCCTAAATTTCCTATTCCTTGAGTTCTGGAAGGAGCTGAGCATTAAAGCAGAAATAAAGAAAAAACAGAGGAAGTTATAATGTAAAGATAAATAAATAAATAAATTATATTTTTCCTCCTTAATTATTGAGTCCTGATTTTTATGATAACTTGCTGTGTTGCTTTGTGTACAAAGGTTGTTGCTAATCCAACTGATCCAACTCCTGACGGTTTTGCTTAAGTAGCTAAGGAAAACAAATAGGCTGCATTTTAATTAAAATAACTTTTCCAGTATTTTTCAACTTTTAGTGATTTCATGATGATTTATCTCATACAGAAATGTTCAACTTTTTTTTGTTTGTTTGGTTTTGGGTTTGTTTTGTTGTTTTTTTTTTTTTGGCAGTCTAGTTTGAACAGGGTTTTCTTTCAAATATCTGTAGATAGTAAATCACTTTGAACATGCGTTTCATGCAACACGAAAACCTGTGAGTATCTGGAAACTATAATTTTTAAAATAAAGCAAATGTTCACAAATGTTTTTGTAAAGCAGAAGAACAAGTATATTTCAGTCCAAAAAATTAAAATGGAATACTACACTAATTAATTTCACTATTTGATTTTCATAGGTCTGGCAATCTCTTTTTCATGCCCTGTGAAATTAGCTGTCTGAATAGATGGAAGCAAAGAAGAAAGAAAGACATTTGGGTAAATAATTCTTGTACCTAATAGCAACCTGACCACTACAACTAGTTTGCCATGATGCTTGACAGTGCAAACTAATGAGAAAAAAAAGACAGGCAGACATCAGTGGACTCTGGATTTCAGACGGCTTCAAGATAACAATCTCAAGCATTATATATCAAGTCATGCTAAACATTAACTCATATTTAGCCTCTGATATATGTTGAAAAAGAGAATCAGGTATTAAAAGATGGACACCTGAATGGATTGTCCAGCAAGCCACGGCCAATAGATACTGAGAGGGGTTCCTCCTGTTGATAAGACAGGAGCCTGCCACAAGAAGATATTTTGCCGATTTCTATTTCTGCATGAGCTGTGATGTTGAAGAATGGTTAACAGAGCAGGGCCATAGCTCCCTGGAGAATTTACTGCAAAGTAGCAAAGTTTAAAAGTTGAAACATTAGCAAGAGTGAGATGTTCTTCTGAAATGTGGATGTTTTTGGATAGAACGCCATGCAAGAATGATCACAGGATGAGAAACAAGACATGTAATACAATTTAATAAAACATCAACAAAGCTGAGCTTTGAGAAGTGCCAAACTGTAGAAATTGCTTAAGCTTAAGGCGGACCAATCAAATTGTGACAAGCATTGTAAAAAACATATAAAGGCCTGCTATTAGCTTAATAAAGTGAAGACTTGCTGATTGATCACATTGATCAGTGTCTTGTCTTCCCTCTCTGCAATACTGTAAAACCAAATAGAAACCTGTTATCTCTATAGGGATGATTATACTGACTTCTGTCACTAAGATAAATGACAGATTATGAAAACGAAGTTGCACTGATATACTGGGTCATTACTCCTTACACTTATATGGTGTTGATGAGTGTCTTTTTTTCTTTCCAGTGCTCTCAGACAGAAAGGTTAGTGTTCAGAGCACCAGTTAATATCAAGAGAACAATCTTATTAATGCTGACCATGAAAAACATCAGAACTTTCCAAAAGTTCAAGTCACACACACAGGGATGATGGCAAATTAGCAGGTAATAGGACATACTGGAAAGCAGAGATACCAGTTGCATAATTACAGTGAAGTCAGAAGTCAGCAATTATTTCCTTTATGAACATTTAATATGTAAATACATTTTGCCATAGTTTTTTTTGAGTTTGTCTGCAAATGAATGCCTAAGTGTAACATATATTCTAACCTTGTTTTATTTCATCTGAGGCAGGAATTATCCTTTCTGTTCTAGAATGCTCAATGAAATTCTTATTACATTGTCATAAACAGTTTCCAAGCCTTCACTTGTCTTAAGAACAAGCCCATTCACATAAAATTTCATGCCTTGCAGAAGAAAAAAAGACTATATGTCAGGCAAATATTTGCTTATGTTGTAACCTTGGATTTAAATAGATGTGTCCAGTAATAGCTAATGCATGAGACATACACACTTGTACTAGGTTTCTCATCTTGCATTGCAAAGACAGGTATTTCAAGGATTTGCAAACCCACAGCTCAAAAAGCCCAAAATACTGACCTAAACCCAAAGAGGTGTGGAAATTCTTCTATTATCGTGCTCTTTTTACGCTCAAAAGAGCAGTTTATCTGTTTTGGAAAGTAGTAGCTTTTGCTGGAAATTCTTTCTCAGGAGAGATGTCATTGGCTGTTTCCTATGGGAACAAACTGTTGTTGCTCTCCTAGATAAGCAATTGTAAAAAGGGGGAGCAGACACAGGGAGCAAGGACAAGTTGGATGGTGGACAAAGCTCTAATTCTTTTGCATGGAAACTCTTTTGAGAATCAGAGATAAATGAACAGAAGGTGACTTAGGAAGAAATGTCTGTATCTCTTTTCAATTTGTTTTGTTTTCATGTAAAGACCTACAGGAAACACAGACATGGAGGACATAGAACAGCATCAGCAGTGAAAACACATTTGTTAGAATGGGAAGTATGACACCTTTAAAACATCAAGTATTTTTAAGATATTTTGATAAACTCATCAAATCAAAAAATTAAAGCAAATATCACTTGATTAGGTTTTCAGTTTTCCTTGAAATATGAACATATACAAACTATGTAAGAATTACTTTTCTTTGCAAACTGTGTTTTTAAACTATCAAGTTAGTTCCTTTGTACTTGATGAGTCAAAATGCTTCACAGAAATTACATCTGTTTTTTAAATTCTTACTAATATAGCTTTAATTTCTAAGAGGTGGGACAAAAAAAATTCAGATACTGTAATCTGTGGTATTCTTGAAATACACACCTTCTAGGCACATGTTTGTAACAAATAAAAGAGTGAACTGAAGTCATGATTTTGTAAATCCATTAATTTGTCATGAGGTACTGCCATTCTTTCCCTCAGAGTTCCAAGATACAATCTTTTTCACCTCCACTAAATATTTATGTGATTGAGTAATAGAACTATGGAATTGTTTAGGTTGAAAAAAATTCCTGTAAAAATCATTGAGTTCTACTGTTAACCCAGCACAGCCAAGTCCAGCACAAAACCAAGTTCTTAAGGGCCACATCTGCACATCTTCTAAATACCTCTAGGGACTATGACTCTGTCACAGAAAAATGGAAGACTTAGACAAGGTTATTAAAAATAGCCCTGCCATTGAGCCATGAGGCACAGAAAGGACTCCCTGGCATTCTAAACCCCTTCTCACAGAAGTGTTTAGGTGCAGCTGAATTTTAACTTCGGACTGTATCAATGGTTTAAATTTAAGGAGTTACAGAGAAGTGATTAAATCGCTTTGTCCTGGAGGTTTTTAATAATGGCAAAATAAAGATATTTATATAAAATGAATTATTTATTATGAGAAATGAACAGACAAGTGATCAGATGAAAGATTTTAATCATAATTACTACACAATGTAAAAGGTAAAAATGAGTATAATACAGCATAAGGTAGTATAGTGCATTGTTTCAAAGCAATTATATTCAAGCAATTGTTATAAAGTTAACAAAGGAAAAAATTATTAAGTAGAGAATGGTATAACTCACTATACAAGATAGCAGCCAAGATCTTAACCTCTGCAGAGCAACCATGAAGAAGCATCCCTGCTTCACAGGAGAAGCTCCACACTTCAAGGAAGTATGTGGAAGAGACTGCCATATGAAAGTTGGACTGAGTTTTTATAGTTATAAAGTGATGGACTGGTAGTCACAGATTTACAGGTTAGCAGACTAGTTTATCTGTCAAATCCTGCTTCAAAAAGCGTGATGTGTGTTTGAAGTCTGGTGAACCATGCTGGTTTTAGCATAATTCAACACCAAGACAGCACTCCAATGCCAGCAGTTGAACTTGCATGACAGCTTGGACGATGGCCTGCATTGCATGCATTCTCTGATTGGATTCTAGGTCTTATCAGGGTGGGCTATCCTGCCACAGACTCCTGAGACAATACAAATCAGGGAAATGAAGTCAAATCAAAGTAAGCTAGAAATAAAAGTCAAGTGTTAAACCATGTTTGTTCTTTTTCCAACAGAACACAAAATATCACAGGAAAAGGTAGCTGAAGGAAGTGAGTGGGAAACTAAGGAGGAATAACTTTAGGTGAAAGTTTTCACAGCTTTTATCCTGGGATCTCAAGGAGGTAAATGGGTTTGGTCTGCCTTGATAACAGAGTAATCATCCAGTGTTAAAAATGCTAAGTTGACGAAAAAAAATACAACTCACACAAAACGCTGAAGATTTGTTAATTTCAGTGGTTCTTCTTTCACAGTAATTTGAGACAGAGTCTGAAGTAAGTTTGACATGTGCAATTAACAGTTCTACAATAAACTTCTGTTTAGCAACTGTTTTCAGAATACCGATGAAAAATAGAATCTCAAGGTGGGAGTGGTTTTCTTTTTGTCTAAGAAAAAGAATGAAATAAAGCATGTGCTATTTGACCACAGGATTTCACCTTTTGTAAGTGACAATAGCTTGGGAATAACCAACTTCTGAGGTTTCCTTAAACAATTCTTTAATTGGGAACTCCTTTAGCAGCTGTGCTGAGTTTTCGATATATATTTGTGCAATTAGAGTTCATGAGTTTCACATCTAGAAGCAAGAAATTGGCCCACTCCCTCTAACAAGAGCTTCATTTACCAAGATACTTTTACACAGTTTGTTGAACTCATATAATTATTCATGAAACTTGAAACAGACTATCATACCAACTTTTTAACTGGCCTGACGCTGACTGGTGTAGGCAAACACTGGCAGATGCTACAGTTACTTTTGAACAGAAAAACTGATTTTCTCAAAAGTTTCCACAAACAGAGCATTTAAGAATACTGAGGTCGATACTTGTAAATTTTCAGGCTTTTTCAGAATGACTGGTTTAAGGCTATCATATCTTTCAAGATAATATGAACAAAGATCTAGACTACGTATATCATCTTTCCAAAACCTCTTATGTTTTCTTGTAGGACATCTAACAGTATCGTAAAAAAAAAAAAAAAAATTCTTAAAAAAATTCTTACTATTTTTTCAATCTATATTTAAGATTAGTTCACTATATAAACCCTTTTCCACTGGCTTTCCCATTAAATACCAACACAATGTGGAAAATCCCCTTTTTGAAGTTCTGTTTAGGGTATTGTCCTCAGACTCATTCAGTTCCAAGTTAGAGACTGTCTGCCACACAGCTAGGCACAGAGGTTCATCTACACAGTCCTTGATTCCACAGCTCTGTCTCTAGAACAGTTATAAACACAACAGAGCTAAAATGTTCTTGCTTGTTACAGACAATGTTACATAAAGCAAGAGCAAAAAGTTGAACCTTGGGAAGCTCAGACTGAATGTTAGAAAAGAGAATTCATGGGTGTGCTGCCATTCAGTGAGACCTGGAAAGGCTAGAGAGCTGTACAGAGACGAACATAATTAAGTTTAACACAGGCAAATGCAGAATTCTGCATGTACGGAAGAATAACCCTGTGCACCCAGTACCTTCCATGGGGTGGAGAGATTTTTACACTTAAACCATTTGCATGAACTATAAAATTATTATTAAAAAAATTATTATTAAAAAACATGATTCCACTTCACAGGATCTGCTTCTTGTTGGTCTTTTCCCTTACCTAGCTGAAAACCCAGTTTATTGCTGAAACAAAAGTTGGTTTGTTGTAACCATCGTCCAGTGGTGGGTGCTCATCCCCTCTGCACCTGAGCTGTTCTTATGTAGATCAGAGGTTTCACCACCACACACCCAAAACTTTCCTCCTCCCCTTTGGCTAGTGGATGCAAACTCGGCCCAGCAAAGTACCCTGCTTCCTCTGCAAATGGCTGATTGTTTTAGTCATTAACCACTAACATTTCAATTTCTCACACACCTATGGCTCAAACATTTGGCTATTTATCTTCTGCTATTCACTCCATATTTTCTTTGACGGTGGTGGTTGTCACATAGTAGACAGGAGAAAAGAGGGAAGAAAGAGGACGAAAAGAGAGAGTTCAAATTACTGTCCAATGCAATGTGATTGCAAAAATGAAAAGTAAAATGTCAGGCAAATAATCACAAGGTGTGATTTTAACAACTCAATTTGTTAAAATCACATCTCATAACACAGTTACAAACAAAAAAAAAAGTTCGAGTCATTACTTGTACCTTCAACTAGGCTATCTACATGTAAAAGGTTCTTATGTAAAAGACAAAAAAAGATTCTCATCCAAGCATATCCTTCCACTAACTCCATACTCTGTGCTCCAGGGAATTAGAGGTTGCATTTTGTGATGCAATGTCTGATGATTGATAACATGTTTGGTTCCATAGATAGCTCCAGGTAGAGTTACATGGGAGCTGGTAAAAGCCTTTCTTGTATTCTGTTCCTGTTCCATCTGTGGTCCATGGCTGTCACTCAGTGACAGTGAGGCACTGACCCACCACAATGCAAGCTGGCAAATCGGTTTATTAATGGTCAAGCCCTGGTTTTATACCTCTCAATTACATAAGAGGCTACATAACCACAGGACACATGCTACTGCATATCAGTCCTGTAGCCTGCAGTGGAGGACTCTCTTCCGGGGCTTACTGCAGACTACCTTTCCCAACCCTCCTTGTGACATCCTTACTGTAAAAACTTAACCCTTTCCCTGCATCCCTCCTTCTTGTCTAGGACCGGGGACTCAACAGCTTCTTCTGTGGCATTTTACTTTTGTTTTGTTATTATTTAGTTCAGTCATTAGTATCTCTGAAAAAATTAGCAAAATAATTCTAAACCTAAGGCCTTCCAAGGCAGAACTTGGAAAGTTAATGCATATTCTTTGATTTGTATGATTCCAAATACACATAAATCCTTATCTACTCCCAGGCTAAAATTCCCTGATTTTCAGTTGGCTGAGACAAAATTATACATCTATAAGATAAAAAGAGCTTTTCTCAAACAATTTTTTTTTCCCCCAGTAAAAAGATCATCAAACAAAAAAGAAAATCAAGCTAACAACACATAAATTTTTCTATGAAATCTTATGAATATTTGGTCTCCCAAAAAAAACTGGTCATGGTAAAAACTTAAACAGATCACAAAAATTAATAAACTGATAATACAAGCAATTCTTGAGGCGGTCAAAAGTTTCATTGGTCCCATGCAGCTTCAACTCCCAAGTTAGCATGTTGCTATAAAAAGAAAACAGAAAAATTGACCTGCTACAGACAGTTTATCAAACAGAAGGAGAAAGTCATCAAATGTCTATTCAGTTACCCAACTCCTTTTGTTGTTCAGCATAATGTCATTAGAGCAGCAAATGTCAGAGGGGTTACCCTTCAGTAGGACAAGTTGTTTAACAGCTCGGACTTGATATTTCTCAGGTGGAATCTCAACTTCTATTTCATTAAGTACTTGCCCCACTGTGGTTTTTGCTTCCCCCACCTTTTTAGAGGAGTCTCCTCTGACTCATTTCATGTCTGGAGGGAGTGAGACTGCCTGTAAAAGTTCGGCGAGTACAGCCTGTGCAATCACAGGTGAATTTTTATACCCCTGCAGGTGTCTGTTAAAGGTGTATTGCACTCCCTTCCAGGTAATCACCAATTGACATTTGTCATGTTTCTGGCATGCAATCACAAAAAACTTATCTTTTACATCCAAGATTGTCATCCACAAGTGAGATGCTCTCTGAACTTGAGTTGCCAGTTCCACAAAATTTAGCACAGCAGTGATTAAAGGCACAGTATTGGTATTCAATGTATGTAATAAACTGCAAGCCATGCCTCTCTGTTCAGCACTTCCACCAGCCAGACAAGAGAATTAAGTGTGAAAACACCACAGTCAATGTCCAAGAATATGGGTGGTTGTACTGTGGTTGTTAGATTTGTGATGTTAAACACTGCAGTTGTAAGTGGAGCCAACTCAGCTATAATTTCAGAAATTCCATTTTGTGCTCCAAAAGAAAACCAGCACTGTGGTACACCAGCAATCCTTGAAACAGGAAATGCAGGTGCTGTGTGGAGGTGAGGGCACTGCAGTCTCTGGATTTCTTTTATGATTAGGGTTAACAGACTTCTTCTTACCTGGGAGCCAAAAACTGATCTTAACAGTTTGTCAGGTAACACTGGCTCCATTTACTTTTTGCTGCCTGGATTGTACACCCAGGTTCTCAGCATCTCACTGTATTAATATTGAATGTTGTGGTCCCCTATCTGTTAGAAATTTTACTAATCATGGATGAGAACAACTGAAATCTGATTGTATGGGATACATTGATAAGATTCTACTTGCTGCATATCAATCTTGCCTGATTTATTGCCAAATTTTGATATCACAATAGCCATATATGGCACTTTTTTAGTAGCATTTTGCTGACCTACACCTTTATCTGTGGTTTCAGTTTTAATTAAGGTTCATAATGTTACCTCATCATCATTAGATGTCAATGCAAAAGTTACATCTCACTCTTTATCAGAATACAAAAAATCTGAGCTGGGATACCTTTCTCTGAAAATGTTATAGATTCTAAGCTTGTAATTCTTCCTATAAGATTCTCTCTCACACACACATCCCAAAGCCCTGCATACATCTTTCCAATATGATTGTGCTCAGCAGCAAACAACACCTCTGCATGTAGCCTGCTCTTGCTTTTGTCATCATGTAATAAGTGGGTTTAATTTGCCGAAATATTATGGTTTATTCTTTAAATGTAAAGAGAGGTTTTTACCTTTTTTTCCTTTAAGCCTAAAGAATGTCTTTGAAATGCAATCGATTCTAGGTACACTGTGGTTTATCTCAGGGAAGATTAAACCCAGACAGATCCAATCAAAATAAGGAGACAGAGTTATCTCGCCTTCTTCGGAAAAAGAAAGAAAAGATACAAACCAAACAACCAAAAAGATAGAAGTGTAACAACCTTTGTGTATCTGTAATCTCT
>JAWMRD010000258.1:0-17825 GCA_035584875.1 Syndactyla subalaris | reverse complement strand
TCTGTATGTACATATCTGGAAACATATATAATTGAAGGGTTTAAATTTGATATAGGGCATTGGCATGGAAGGAATTCGGGGTGGATAATGTTATAGTTTCAAAACCCAGTTGGAATTCCTTCCAAGGAAGCTTGGAGGCAATGCATTAGCATCACAACAGGTGGCTAACAAAGGCACCATGGATATGCATATTCTGTTAATGACCCCAGTTGGGGTCTTTGTTCTGATCTCTCCCCAGGCCAAAGGGGGAGGGAGGACTGCCTGGAGGGGGAAAGGAGTCAGTGTTTTCCTGGGACTTCTGCGCAAGTCATTTTGCGCAGCGTCTCGGTGTGGAGGAGGGAGGACAGGAGACACACACACCCCCCAGATCCAACATTGCTGGAGACTGGAACTGTGTCCTCTGATCTCTGGCTTTTTGCCAATCACCAACACACACAGCGAGGGCGTCTGTGAAAGAGGGGACTAGTCTGTCTCCTGCCTGCAGAGGCTGCTTCTGCTGCTGCGGTTTTCCTGTGTCATCAAGGCCAACGGGAGCGGACTGCGGCTGCTTGCTGTCCGTGGAGAGAGAGAGAGGGAGAGCCGGCCGGGCACGACATCGCCACCAGCTGTCCGTAAATATAACTGCCACCCCGGGAGCGAGAGCAGCCAGCGCTTGAGGTGCAACAGCGCCACCTGCTGTCTTTAGATATAATTGCATCCTTCTCCCCTTTTGAACACAGCCGAAAAGACATTTAACTGGTTTTTTTTTATTACAATTGTTGTTGTTTGGTTCTTTTTGGATATAGATATATATATATATATAGGTATATATGTATATCTGTGTATTGTGATTAACAACTGTCATCCTTTCATATATTCATATTTATATTTTTCCCCTAATTAAAGTGTTTTTTTCTAAATTTAAGGAGAGGGATTATTTTATTCCTTGGCCAACAAAGATATCTTAGTTTTCCCCTCGAACTAAGACATATGGTATGGTATGGTATGGTATGGTATGGTATGGTATGGTATGGTATGGCATGGCATGGCATGGCATGGCATGGCATGGCATGGCATGGCATGGTATGGTATGGTATGGTATGGTATGGTATGGTATGGTATGGTATGGTATGGCATGGCGTGGTATGGTATGACGTGGTATGGTATGGTATGGTATGGTATGGTATGGTATGGTATGGTATGGTATGGTATGGTATGGTATGGTTTGGAATGGTATGGTATGGTTTGGAATGGTATGACATGGTATGGAATGCTATGGAATGGCAAGGTATGGAATGGTATGGTAAGGTATGATATGACATGACGACATGACATTACACGTTATGGCATGGTATGGTGTGGTATGGAATGATATGGTATATTTTGGAATGGTATGGTACAGTATGGTACGGTATGGTATGACATGACGTTACATGACATGAGTTGAGATGACATGACATGGTATAGAATGGTATGGTACGGAATGGGACTATAAGTTATGATATGGTATGGTATGGTATGGTATCCTATGGCATCCTATGGTATGATATGTATGTTGTGTTGTGGTAGGGTATAGTATTATATGGTATGGTATGGTATGGTATGGTATGGTAGGGTATGGTATGGTATGGTATGGTATGGTATGGTATGGTATGGTATGGTATGGTAAGGTAGGGTATGGAAGAGTAGGATAGGGTAGGGTTGGGTATGCTATGATATGGTACGGGATGGAATATTTGGGTATGGTATTGTATAGTATGGTACGGTATGTCATGGCATGGCACGACATGGCATGGCATGGTATGGCATGGCGTGGTGTGGTATGGTATGATATGACATGACATGACATGACATGACATGACATGACATGACATGACATGGCATGGCATGGCATGGCATGGCATGGTATTGTATGATATGGCATGGAATGGTATGTTATGGTATCCTATGGTATGATATGGAATTACAAGACATGACATGACATGGCATGACATGTCATGGTTTGGTATGATCTGGTATGGTATGGTATGGAATGGTATGGTATGGCATGATATGACATGACACGACACGACATGACACAACACGACACGACATGACATGACACGACACGACACGACATGACATGGTATGGTATGGCATGATATGGTATGGAATGGTATGTTATGGTATCGTATGGTATGATATGGAATTGCAAGACATGGCATGGCATGACGTTACATGACATGACATGACATGACATGGCGTGACATGGCATGATATGGTATAGTATGGTATGGTATTGTATGGCATGGTATGGTATGACATTACATGACATGACATGACATCACATGCCATGGCATGACATGCCATGATGTGAAATGATACGGTATGGTATGGTATGGTATGGTATGGTATGGTATGGTATGGTATGGTATGGTATGGTATGGCATTACATGACATGACATTACCAGACACAACATGACATGACATGTCATGTTATGGTATTGAATGGTGTGGTGTGCTGTGGTATTGTATGTTATGATATGGTATGGTATGGTATGGTATGGTATGGTATGGTATGGTATGGTATGGTATGGTATGGTATGGTATGGTATGGTATGATGTGGTTTGGTATGGTATGGAATTGTATGGTATGATATGGCATGGCACGGCATGACATGACATGACATGACGTGACGTGATGTGATATTATATGCTATGGTACAATATGACATGATGACATAATGTTAGTAGATATTTTAATACATTACATGAAATGGTGCAAAATGATATGACATGAAATGATATGTAATGCTATTGCATGATATGATTGTATAAGGAATTATTTGATTTTTTATGACCTAACATTATAAGATATGACACAGTAAGATAGGGTATGACACGAGTATACAGTATCATGGATTATGTTATTATGCAATCTGATATGCTATGAGTCGACATGATATTTTAGTAAATTATAGCATATGACATGACATGACATTTTTAGATATGCTATAATATTTTGCGATATGATATGAAACGATATGATACGACATGACATGTTATGATATTTTTTGAAAAGATTTAATATGACATTACAAGACATGATATTACATGATTTGAAACTACATGTTATGGTATTTAGATATATGATATGATCTGGCATGATGGGGTATGTTATGATAAGATATTATATGGTATGTAAAGATTCAATACCATCTGATATGACATGATATGATATGAATCGATACTATATCTTCGGATATGATGTAACATGTCTTGCTATGATATGATGCGATATGATATGGTATGATATGATATCACAGGACTTTATATGATATAACATGACATGGTAGAACATGTTATGATAGGACAAAACATGACCCGACATGATTTGCGATGCTATGATATGACATGACATGATACAATAGCTTATGATAATTCTTTACAACATATGGTAAGACACTATATTATATGACATACCACACTATGATATAATAGAATAGGATGGGATAGGCTGGGATACTATATGAGAGGTTATGATATGGAATGATAAGATATGGTATAGTAAGATAATATATGATATGATTTGATACGATCAGATATGATAGCATAAGATAAGAGAGGATACAATATGATATCATAAAATATGAAATTATATGGTATTTCTCTTATAAAATATGATATGACATGCTTTGAAATGATATGAGGTATTGTAAAATAATATTTGGTGTGATGTGATAAAATACTATACTCTCTGGTCTAATACCAAGCCAATATTTTTTTATAAATCATAAGAATAAATTCATGTTAAAAAGATTATGTTAAATAGTTTTCAATTTTTTTTGGTATTCAATTTTAGAAGACAGATAATAATTTATTCCTCATCATGGGCATGAAAACATTTTTGGTTTTAGTATGCCATGTTTTTTAGTTTACTGAGGTGAAGGGGATCATATCGTGTT
Organism: Syndactyla subalaris; assembly: GCA_035584875.1. NCBI lineage: Eukaryota > Metazoa > Chordata > Aves > Passeriformes > Furnariidae > Syndactyla > Syndactyla subalaris. The sequence goes on along the minus strand of JAWMRD010000258.1, from coordinate 13,902 downwards.
GTATCTTATTATAGTGCACCTTATATTATCGTATGATCCCATATTTAATCACATCAAAACATATCGTGTACATTCATATCGTATGGTATTATATCGTCTCATAGCGCAACGTATACTTTCGTGTCATAACATATCGTCCCATACCATATCTGCAATAGCACTTTTTGTCACAAGGGAAAACACTGTGCTTTTTCAAGTTGCAATTTCTTATTTTTAACACCAGGGGCCCTATTCTTTTTATAATAATTGCTTTTACCTCCAATACCAATTTTTGGCAAAAAGGGGCAACATTGTTCTCTTTTTTTTCCTACGATTCTCTATTTTTCTTTCAAGGGGACGCTTTCTAGTAAAAAAATATTTTTTTCTGCAATACCTCTTTTTGGACACAATAGGGCAGCACTGTGCTATTTCTTTTAAGCTGCAGCTCTATTCTCGCCATTGGGTGCTATTATTTTAAAAAAAATTTTACCTCCAATAAAGACTTTTGGCCACAAGGGGGCAGACTGTGAGCTTTTTTCAGCTGCATTTGCCTATTTATCTAGCAAGAGTGCGGGATCTTTTAAAAAAAAATTTTTCTGAAAACCTAAAACCTCTTTTTGGCTGCAAGGGGGCAGAGTGTGCACTTTTTTTAAAGTACAATTATCTATTTTTCTCACCGGAGTCTTATTTGTTTAAATAGATTTTTTGACCTGCAATCTCTTTCTGGTCACAAGGGAGCAGCACTGTGCCCTTTTTTTTATCAGTAATTAAGTATTTTTCACTCCATAGTGCACTATATTATAAAAAAATTTTTTGAGTTCAATACTGTTTTTGGCCAAGGGTGGCAAAATGGACAAAAAATTGACCCAAAACTGAGGGCCAAAATGGACCCCAAAACTTGCTCTAAAAAGTCGTAAAATTAAGCAAAACAAGACAACCAGATTAAGCCAAAACTATACTAAAAAGAAGCTGCGAAAGTAACTCAAAAAGGTTCCAGAGGAATGCTCAAAATTAACACAAAATGACTCCCAAAAAAGTTAAAGGGAACTGAAAACTGAACCCCAGATTTCCCAAAATGAACACAAAAATTAGTTAAAAAATTAACCACAAATGAGCCTAAAGGAACTTGAAATTGAAGCAAAAATGAGCCCCAACATTGTCTATAAATTGAGCCACAAAATAGACCCAAAGCCTCCTCCAAGTCCAAAAAGTCCTCCTCGTAAAGTCTACCTCCTAGTCCTCCACCAAGTCCTCCAAGTCTTTCAAATTTATGTCCTCAGGATCCTACAACGCCACCAAGTTCAATGATACCGAGTCTTCAATGTCCTCCTCCTAGTCCTCAACATCTACCTTGAAGTCACCCAGGTCCTCCTCTTCCTCCAAGTCCTCTTCTTCCAAGTCCTCCTCCTCCAAGTCCTTTGCAAACTACTCACACTCTGAGTCCTCCTAGTTCATCTCAAAGTCCAAATCCTCCTTCACTTCCTCCATATCCTTCCCATCAAAGTCAAAGTCCTCCAAGTCCAAATCCTCCAGGTCCTCCAAGTCCTCCAAATCAGAGTCCTCCATTGCCTCCAAATTTATGTCCTCAGGGTCATCCAAATCCTCCAAACCCACATATTCCATGCACATATCTGCCAAATCAGAGTCCTCCAAGTCCTCCAAATCGGAGTCCTCCAAGACCTCCAAATCAATGTCCTACAAGTCCTCCAGGTAAATGTCCTCCAAGTAAGAGTCCTCCAAATCCTCCAAATCAGAGTCGTCCAAGTCCAAGTCCTCCACGTCCTCCAAATTTATGTCCTAAGGGTCCTCCACGTCCTCTAAATTCATGTCCTCCACATCATCCATGTACATGTCCTCCAAGTCAGAGTCCTCCAAGTCCACCAAATCAGAGTCCTCCAAGTCCTCCAAATCCATGTCCTCCATGGCCTCCTTGTACATGCTCTCCAAGTCAGAATCCTCCACGTCCTCCAAATCCATGTCCTCCAAGTCCTCCACATGCTCCAAGTCCTCCAAATCCGAGTCCACCAAGTCCAAGTCCTCCAAGACCAAGTCCTCCACGTCCTCCAAGTCCAAGTCCTCCAAGTCCTCCAAATCCAAGTCCGCGATGTCAAAGTCCTCCACGTTCTCCAAGTCCTCCAAATCCAAGTCCTCTAAGTCCTCCAAGTACTCCAAATCAGAGTCCTCCAAGTACTCCAAATCAGAGTCCTCCACATCCTCCAAGTCCTCCAAGTCCAAGTCCTCCAACTCCAAGACCTCCACATCCTCAAAGTCCTCCAAATCAGAGTCCTCCACATCCTCCAAGTCCTCCAAGTCCAAGTCCTCCAACTCCAAGACCTCCACATCCTCAAAGTCCTCCAAATCAGAGTTCTCCAAGTCCTCCACATCCTCGAAGTCCTCCAAGTCCTTCAAATCCAAGTCCTAAGGTTCCTCCAAGTCCTCCAAATCCATGTCCTCCACGTCCTCCATGTACATGTCCTCCAAGTCAGAGTCCTCCAAGTCCTCCAAAATCAGAGTCCTCCACATCCTCCAAATCCAAGTCCTCCAAGTCCAAGTCCTCCAAGTCATCCAAGTACTCCAAATCAGAGTCCTCCATGTCCTCCAAGTCCTCCAAATCCATGTCCTCCATGTCCAAGTCCTCCAAGTCCAAGACCTCCACATCCTCGAAGTCCTCCAATTCAGAGTCCTCCAAGTCCTTCAAATCCAAGTCCTAAGGTTCCTCCAAGTCCTCCAAATCCATGTCCTCCACGTCCTCCATGTACATGTCCTCCAAGTCCTCCAAAATCAGAGTCCTCCATGTCCTCCAAATCCAAGTCCTCCAAGTCATCCAAGTACTCCAAATCAGAGTCCTCCATGTCCTCCAAATCCATGTCCTCCACGCCCAAGTCCTCCAAGTCCAAGACCTCCACATCCTCGAAGTCCTCCAATTCAGAGTCCTCCAAGTCCTGCAAATCCAAGTCCTAAGGTTCCTCCAAGTTCTCCTAATCCATGTCCTCCATGTACATGTCCTCCAAATCAGAGTCCTCCAAGTCCTGCAAATCCAATACTCCAAGTCCATGTCCTCCACGTCCCTCAAGTCCTCCAAGTCAAAGTCCTCCAAGTCCTGCAAATCCAAGTCCTCAGGGTCCTCAAAATCCATGTCCTCCACAACCTCCATATACATGTCCCCCAAATCAGAGTCCTCCAAATCCAAGTCCTTCAAGTCTTCCATATCCCCCCAAAAAGTCCTCCAAGTCCTCCAAATCTAATGCCTCCAAGCCCAAGTCCTCCAAATCCTCCATGTCCTCTGAATCACAGTCCTCCAAGTCCTCCAAATCCAAGTCCGCAGGGTCCTCCAAGTCCTCCAAATCCATGTCCTCCACAGCCTCCATGTACATGTCTTCCAAGTCAGAGTCCTCCAAGTCCTCCATGTCCTCCAAATCAGAGTCCTCCAAGTCATGCAAATCCAAGTCCTCCAAATCAGAGTCCTCAAAGTCCTCCAAGTCCTCCCAATAAGAGTCCTCCATGTTCTCCAAGTCCTCCAAGTCCAAGTCCTCCAAGTTCTCCAAATCAGAGTCCTCCAAATCCAAGTCCTCCATGTCCTCCAAGTCCACCAAATCAAAGTCCTCCAAGTCCTCCAAATCTAAGTCCTCCAAGTCCAACTCCTCCAAGTCAAAGTCCTTCGCGTTCTCCAAGTCCTCCAAATCAGAGTTCTCCAAGTCCTCCAAATCCAAGTCCTAAGGTTCCTCCAAGTCCTCCAAATCCATGTCCTCCACAGCCTCCATGTACATGTCCTCCATGTCAGAGTCCTCCAAGTCCTCCAAATCAGAGTCCTCCAAGTCATGCCAATCCAAGTCCTCCAAAGCAGAGTCCTCCAAGTCCTCCAAATCAGAGTCCTCCAAGTCCTCCAAATCCAAGTCCTCCAAGTCAAAGCCCTCCACATACTCCAAGTCTTCCAAGTCCAAGTCCTCTAAGTCCTACAAATCCAAGTCCTCCAAGTCCAAGTCGTCCAAGTCCTCCAAATCAAAGTCCTCCAAATCCAAGTCCTCCATGTCCTCCAAGTCCTCCAAGTTAACAGCTGTGGAGGGGGATCGGCTCCTCTACTTCCCCAGCCTCCCTTGGTCTGGAGGGGATTGTGAAATCCCCATGTGGTCAGGAGTGAAGAGATGTAGCTACCCGAGATTGAGTGGTCATAGAATGGCCCTTAATTACCTGTGCCCAGGGAATTTAAACCCTTCGTGCGGGGTTTAGGAAAGTAGGATGTGATTGGTAAGGGTTCAGGGGGAGTGGTGTGGTTTAGGGGGCACCAAGGCCAATAAGGGAGCAGGTGGACCAAAACCCAGTGGGAACCCAGGAATAGGGAATGACAGATGATACATCCAATGAGGTCAGGAGGGGGACGGGGCTGGATACCCGGGAAAAAGGAATACTCTTTTCACATGTGAGCAGGGGGTTCTAGGGATTACAATCTAAACAGGGGAAAACCCGTACATAAAAGACGCAGGTAATGTTGAATTATAAAGTCTCTGGTCCTTTGGAAGTTGTCATAGTGCTGGTCCTGTATCCAGGGGCTTCTTTTTCCACGATGTATAGTCTGGATAATCCTCTGTCTCTGTTTCACATGTACTGTGGTAGAAGTCTTTCCCAACACCTGTTGCCTCACTTGGATCACATACAGGTGTTGGAAGGCCTCAGGAACGAGTCAGGGGGCGCTTTGGAGTTCTTTCATGGTTTATGAGCCCTTCTCAGCTGCCTCTTATGTGAATGTCCTGTGTGTACATGGTCTTCCCAGAGTGGGGTTTACTCCTTTGGTTTGGTGTGAAGAGATTTTGCCATCACACACCCAAAACCTTTCCCTCTGCCCTCCACTCCCACCCTGACACCCCCTGAGCTCAGCTAGAAGTGATTCTTAACACACATATATTCTTCTTGAGATTAGACAATAGCCTTAGCTCAAGTCCCCCTTCACAGTCCAAATTCCAGTCATGCTTTGGTGATCGCAGACAGGCAGTTACTTCCTTGCAGTTTGACAAAAAGTCTTTCTATGATTTTGGGAATGTTTAAGACATTAACAACATTTCAGTCCATAGCAGGATCCTGGTGAACAACAAGCTGTCCCTGAGTCAGCAGTGTGTCCTGTGGGTCAAGGAGGCCAATGGCATTCTGGGGTGCATTAGAAAAAAGCATTGCCAGCAGGTCAGAGAGGTGATCCTGACCCTCTGCTCAGCTCTGGCAAGTGTGTCTACAGTGCTGTGTCCAATTCTGGGCTCCTCAGGACAGGAGGGACATGGAACTCCTGGAGCAGGTCCAGCAGAGGCTTTGGAGATAATGAAGGGACTGAAATATCTCCCTTACAAGGAAAGGCTGAGAGAACTGGGGCTGTTCAGCCTCTAGCAGAGATGACTGAGAGGGGACCCCATCCATGTCTCTCAGTGTCTGCAGGGAGGGGGCAGAGCATGGTTCAGGCTCTGCTCAGTGGTGCCCACCAATGGCACAAGACGCAATGGGCAGGAACTGATGCACAGACGTTCCACCTCAACATGAGGAAGAACCTCTGTCTATCCCATGTGGGTGACTGAGCACTGGAACAGATTGCCCAGAGAGGGTGTGGAGTCTCCCTCACTGGAAATATTCCTTAATAGTCTTGATGCAATCCTATGCCATGTGCTCTGGGATGACCCTATTCAGCAGGGAAGTTTGAACCAGATGACTCACTGTGGTTCCTTCCAACCTGACCCATTCTGTGATTTACTTTGATCCTTTCTATCTAAATGGAAATGCCAGTTCTACCTTCAACGGCACAAAGTCCCTGACATTTTAAAGCAGGATAGTTAAATCCTGTTTGGAACAGGACCTGCTTGCTAGGAAACAGGAACATCTCAGTAACTACGCAGCACAGGTTTAAGGCTTCCAGTCCATTTATGACTGTGCTTACAGAAAACATTGTCTAGATGGAAGAGGTCCAAAGGAGAATAAGCACACAGAGCAGTCGCAAATTGCTGTTATATGAAAAGTTATAAACATTACTGACTTACAGTGTTTTTCCAAAAGGGACTACCTAAAACCTATTTGCACATAGCAAATAGGTATTTTCACACAGAATATTCTGAGTTGGAAAGAACTCTCAAAGATCAAGAAGACTGAGCTGCAGAAGTGAAGCTGAATGTTATGGAGTGGGGAGTGGGTAAGCATAAGCTGGTAACCTAGTTGTTCTTCTTCAAATAACTGTGTAACAGGCATGAGCAAGAAAGGACATTTATCTCTCGCAGAACCATAAAGGCTCTCAGCACAGAAGCACAGAATGGTTCAGACTGGAAGAGACCAGAGGGGGTCATCTGGTCCCACCTTCCTGCTCAAGCAGGGTCATCCCAGAGCACATGGCACAGGATTTTGTCCAGAAGTTGCTGGAATATGTCCAGTAGAGGAGATTCCATAGCCTCTCTGGGCCATGTGTTCCAGTGTTCTGTCAGCTACACAGTAAAGAAGTTCTTTTTCATGTTCCTGTGCATCATTTTTTGCCTATTGCTTCTTGTCCTATTGCTCAGCATCACCAACAAGAGCCTGGCTCCATCCTCTTAACACCTTAAAGCACATTATGCTTATTGCCTAACACTGACAAAAGAGGAGGTTCTTGCACAAGATTGCTCTGATCACCTACAGGACCAAATGCTTACACAAAACAAGACCCAAGCAAACACCTGTTAAGAAATTGGTTTTATCATAATTGCAGTGGGACACTTAATTCAAGAGCAAAAAGACTGCCGTAGGAACTCCAAGGAAGTAGTTAATGGCTATAACACTTCTTCATTGACAGAGGTGCACTTTTTGGCAAATGAAATTATCCTCCTAGATAGAGAGCTGGAACACAGGTATTTCCTGTATTTTCCTATTTGCTCATGGTGTGGAGGAATTGTGCAAAGTTTATGATTACTCTTCACCAATTTCACAGATGATGAAGTTACTAAGTGCTTAACAATGCTGTTTGCAAAAACATCATTGCACTTATTCTTCATGACTTACATAACAAAATAATCCCTTTGAACCCAGAGAGTTTTGTGCAACAAATTTCTAAACATTTTTTAAGTGTGAGGCAAAAATAAGCATGAACTTAAAGAAATGAAAATTGTTCAGTTAGTTGCCTTCCCTTGGGGAAAGAAACCAACCAACCAACCAAAAAAACCACCCAAACTCTGTGTGTATATTTAACACAGAGCAGATGTACTGGACCTATGGAAGTCACAAAAATATCAATTTAGTTAACATATGCAATATCGTGTTACACATTTGAGATTTTCCAGGTCTTAAACTAGTTTTGTAAGGCAGCTCCACTACGAGAAACTGCACATACCAAGTTACTTCAGAACACATCCTCATTATCAGAGCAAGAGTGACAATAGTGACAGTCCTACGGCTGGATCAGGTGCTGGGATGATCCCAAACCGGGATACGATTTCTGATCCTCCTAATGTTTCCTCTGGTAAATTTACACGTCACCTTCAGGGCGGCCTCCCCGCTGCAGACGGAAGCAATCTTTGATTCCGACAGGTTTGCAATACAGGGACTCACCGCCGAGGCGAGCCGGGAAGAGGCGCCGGGAGCGGAGCGGCAGCGCTGGGTGCGGCCGGTCAGCCCGCGGACACAGCGCGGAGCTCTTCCCCGGCAGCCCCGCACCGGGGAAGGAGGAAACTCGCCCTGCAGCTCCCGGAGTCCCGCCCAGCCCCGCACCGGAGGGGCGGGAGAGGAGGACAGGGCAGGGCATCGCATCCCGTGCCGCGGGCGCTGCCCGGGAGGGCGAAGGGAGCGACCCCCGCGGGCCCGGCCGGGGCTCCGCGAGGTGCCGGAGCGACCGGGAGCCGGTCCCCGCTCTCCTCGTCGTTTTGCCGGTGAGTGGACGGCGGACGGGCAAAGGGAAGGGAGAGCTGGGGTGAACGGCATCCTCGGCTGGGCAACGGGAGGGGAGAACGGAGGCTTGGGAAGCGCTGGGGTCTCCTCGGCCCCCGCTGGTCCCGCCGAGACCGGCGGAGATAGCGCTGAGCACGGGGAGGAGGGCTGGGGGCGAGGAAAGCAAGCAGGAACAAAACAGCCCACGAACACGCTTCGGTTTTGACTCTTAAGCTTTAATTGAAAACACTTTGCAGAAGCTGGCTGCTCCTCATCGGGCTCATCCCAGTTAAGAGCTGGCAGCACAGCCCAAAATAGCAGAGGGGTGTGCAGGGTTAGCAAAGGGTCCCACGTAGGGGCAAACAAAGCTAAGGAAAAAAGACAAAAGGCGCATCAATACACTCTAAGACGCTCAGCGACCTTTTTCCCCAGAGGACACTTGTCCAAGCTAAAATCTTGGCAGCACCAAAGTGTGCCCCGCCCTAGCATCCACCAGCCCCGGCTGCCCCGGGGCTCCCAGGCCAGCAAAGGACAGAGCATGAAAGTCATGTTCAAGTGGAAGGGGAAAGGAAGGGAAGAGAAACGGATAAAGTCCAAATTCTCCATTGTACTTAACGGCCACACTGACCACTTGAATAAAGATGGTTAGGGTGAGTTTCTGTCTGTCTGCAAAATATATTTACAGTCTTATTTTTCTTTTGACAAATGATAAGTTTCCATGAAGGAGTACATGGCTGAGAAAAAGGCAGGGAGGGGTTGGTTCTATGTTTTAAGGAAGAACAGTGGCTTGGCTGAAGAAAGAGGAAGGTATGTCTGAAGGGAATTGTGCTTTCAGGTGGGAAAAAATCATATATTCATTAATTACCCTACAGATCTTGTGGCATTTCTCAAATACATAAAAGTCCAACACTTCCTGGGGTGGTAAATGGTAGTGGGGGCTATAGTAGGGGCATAACCTGCTCTAAACCTGTACCACAGGCAGTTCTTGAACTAGCCTCCGCAGGCTTTCCTTTACATACACTGGGTAGAAATGATGGAGTGAATCGGACTTCTTGGATAAGCTGCTTTTAAATTGTTTACTCGCAAGGCACCAAGCTCTCTAGCTGTAAGAGCCCTTGTGCTCCCCCAGTGCATCTCAGTCATCTGTTTAATTCAGCAGGCAACAGTAAAGCTGTCTGGAGAACAGCTGGAAGTTATTTAAGTCAGATATGTATTTCTATAAATTAAATACTTTGTACATTCAACAACTTATTGCTAAAATATAAAGGAATTCATATTGCTACAGTAAGTTTACCGGAAGTTTGAAGAGACTGATAACATATATTCCAAATTAAAGAAAAAATAGTAATTTGTACTTTAACATATCCAAGTGAGCTGAAACCAAACCTTTCAGTAACACGGTTTACTTTTATTAACAGTGCAAGGAGAAAGTAACTCTTTACATCCACTAGGATTTCTAAATTTGTGCACTTTCATGATGAAGTCTTTCATATAGCTGCAAAGCATTCACTTGAGCTGAATTCAAGTTCATTTTGGTAAATTTCACAGGGATCAACCTCAACACTGAAAGGATTAACTCTTGTTTACATACATCATACATTATTTTTTACTTTTATGAGCAGTGACTTACCAAGTCACTTGGAAAGAAACAGATTTTGATATTTGAATGACAGGTTGAGCTACATTTTTAAAAGCGGACTGCATTTCTGATGCAGGAGGATTAAAGCCAGCTAGTTTTACAGTTCATCAAGGACTTGGAGTAAGTAGCAGCACAAGGTGAAATTGAAAAAACTAAAGAATTTTTTTCTATCCCTGTATGAAAGCTTCTGTGTTTTAGTGAGTTGGAGTAATGGATTCCAACAACAGAATAGATCCTCAGTGAAAAGGCACCACAAAGGCTACTCAGCTTTAAAGGAACCACATTACTGGGAAATCCCCCTCCTTTATAAGAGATTTTACAGGTCATGGTTTTGTTTACTACATCAAAGCAAAAAGGATTTTTCATCTACTACAGCAATTATTACATAGGTCTAACAACTACAGCAAAAGTATCTTTTTACATACAAGTAATGGAGTAAAGAAGGTAAGACTGCTGCAGCACAGCACTACTGAAAGAAAATAACATTTAAATACTGTTTTGCTGAGAGATCATATTGATTACAAATTAGATGATACTGATAATGTTTAGAATTGGGAAAATTAATACCATATCTGGAAGCTTTAGGATTGTAGCCATGATGGGGTTTTCCCCTAGCCTCTGGACAAAAATTATCCATATATGGGAAATATTATCATAGGCATGAGACTGGTTTTTGTCATGGAAAAACTGACATTTAGTATGACAAACTAGAAAGTTGAGCCACTGGAAGAAGAGTTTTATAGAAGTCTGAGCTTACATTTTGAAGGCCAAAACATTCTGTGGAATGTATCCATCTTCTGTTAGTCTGTTTGGTTTTAATGCCCATGAAATATACACCCAGTGTTAGGGAGTTGTTAAAAAATGCCAACCAGAGTTAAATAAGCATATCTATCTATCTCTTGACAATTTCAGGTTAAGGCACAAACTTAAAAATAATATACTTATTCAGAAAAAAAAAGTTAAATATATGTCATAATACAATGGTACCTAAAAATTGTTTAATTAAATAGTTGATTATACTGCTAACCACATGTATACATTACCAACAATGTAAACTTAGGAAAGTTCATTATTATTATATAAAAATGAAGCTCAGCCACCAGAAGACAGCAGTATTATAAATCTGTCGGGTCGGGATCAGACAGGACACCAGGGTGAAATAGAAACACCCAGACATCCAATAAATTTCCAAGTCTCACTTCATACATCCAGCACTTGAAAGATACTGAAGCTACACTTTCAAACTATCCTGGTTTAGGAGACATTATTGGAAGTTAAGACATGATATCAATATCTCTGCCTACTAATATTGACTCTACTGCTCTACACTGAATATAAAAACACCCTCCGCTCCAGGTCTGTGTCCTGCATCATGAATTAGAGCTGTCGATACACATTCATTAACAAGAGTAATAAATAAATAAATACATCTGCTCTCAAGTGGCTAAAACTAAACAATTTATCTGAGGATTCTCCGGATGGGTTTCATTTTAAACTTTCATATATAAAAAAGTTTATCTGCTTTCTTAGGATGAACGGATTCCAGTAATAATCTATCTGCATACAGCCAGATATTGACTGCTACCAGATTAGATGAGATTTTTAGGCTGCTTGTTGGATGCTTTTTGAATGTTCATTATTTATTAACTGATTCAAAGGAGTTGGATCTACTGTGATCCATGAACAAGAAGAAAGTCAAGTTGATTATAATATTCAATGTAACTTGATTGCTTTCTTTTTTATATGCTCCTCCTGGAATTCACTATTCCATTTGTGGGCTTCTCCACCCTCCTCTTTTCATTTAACTAACTGCAGTTTACTTTTCTTTATTTTTCTGTTTCCTAAGTTGTTTTCAAAGGGTTCCTAGAAAAGTTTTGTGCCTGCAACTCTATTCCTGTAAATTAAGGCTTTCTGGATTATTAGTTGCCGCCAGGCTTGGTTTTACTTCTTAAATAATAAGCGGTGTTTCACTAGCCAAGGTTCTGTCAGTAGCTGAATGGCAGGGGATGTCTCAGGGAAAAGAACTTTGATGGTGCTCTGGTTACAATTAATGAGAGCAAGAACCTCCAGAGGAGTATTTCTGTGATCAGTCTTTGGCCAAGAATTGGCCCTTAAAGTGAGTCTTAAGTTTGAAAATTGAATTCCTGTGTTTGGCAGTACCCAAGAACAGGAACAGAAGATACGATAGAAGGACAGAGTCAGACTGAGCTGAAGTTAAATACGTGGGTTGGATTAGATTTGTTTCAGAATATTTCTTTTACAAGATCTATGCCCATACAGACAAGTCATAACCAGGTAGAAAATTAGGCTCTTCGTGTCAAATGGCTTCAAATCAGCATCCCTCTGTAGGCACAACTGAAGTAATAAACACCTCAAACTTTGGATTGCTTGAGTGTAAAGCTGCATTTGTACCAAATGGCATGAACTTGTATATTTTACAGAAATAATTTGCTTTTGACAGGTTGTAATAGTTTGTCTAGTTCCCCTGCAGTGATGTGTGTTCATAGCTGTCTAGAACATAATATCTCAATTAATCCAGAAAGTGACTGACCACCCAGCCATGACATGGAAGTACCTATCAAGCTCTGGGACTGAATCCCCTCCATGAACAGCACAGCATGCTATTTTAAAGTGTGTAAGATCAGCAAAGGCAAACAGAACTGCCTACACAGTTGCTTTGGGTTTTTTTGGTTTGTTTGGTTGGTGTGGGGGGGTTTTGTTTGTTTGTTTTTGGTTTGGTTTGGTTTTGGTTTAATGGCAGAATTTTATATTATTGTTATTACAGTATTTTTAAATGACCCCCTGAGAAATTTGTGGGCGGTAAAATGAGCATGTTTTTTCTCACAGCACAAAATAAAAAGCTGTTTTTCTTCCCTGCTTCTCACTCCCTTGAAATCCAATAGCAACACATACACTTAGTAGTTACCCAAGGATATCCAACTGCAAAGCAGGGAGATGATATAAAGATGGGATCCAGTACAGTATTCTTAATCCAGTGCAAAGAATAGTACACCAGTAAGAGGTACGTGGGAGAAAGGGCAGAACACCAGAGGAGATGGTTATTTCTAAAAGAGACCAGTATTTTTACAAGCAGACACAGTACAGCATCTTGACAAAGATGTGAGCTGAGGCAGTGCAGTGGTGCTTCAGATTCAAGAACTCAATTTCCTCACAAAGTTCAAAGGCCTTGGGATCCATGTGTGCAAATAAAGATAGCATGGCTATATATTGATTTGTGTTATTCATGCTAAAACTTCCAGAAGGCTGTGGAAGTCTGAAGTTTTTGCTGGCAAATAAGTAAAATTGTAGCCAGTTTCATTCCTACTGAACCAGGGCCCTCAGCCAAATAAAAGCCTAAAGATCAGCAATCAGCAAAGTCTGTATTGACAGCAGCATGTAGTCTGCCAATGCGGGAGGCTGTAGAAGCAACTGCTGTCATTCTATAAAAGCTAAACCCTGTATTAAGTATAATCATGTCAAACATCATCTACAAGCCTGAAGCTGAACTTCCACTTATATTTTCAAATTTTTTAGCCAGCACAAATATTTTCTTGCTCTGTAAATTATGCTTCACTTAAAAAAAGCTGTATGTAATATATCCTCAATTAAATAAAAGCAGAAGTATTTATCTGCAATCCTGACAGCCTGTACCCAAATAACCAAATGTACAAACTAAAAAAACAAAATAGGAATAGCATAGTAGAATCATGGGACTGAAAAGAAAATATCTCTACACAAGCCAGTTACAAATTCAGTGTATCATATAATAATAATAAATACTTCTTTTCTCCTTGAAAGACCTCCTAAGGTTACTTAAAAACTTCAAGTTCCCTTCACAATACGCTCTGCATTCCATTTTTTTGTTCACAAAATCTGCTTGTTATCCTTAGAACATCACCATCCAAGTTAGAGAAATAAGGATAAATTTAGTATCACAGAACAGACCACAACTAAGCTATATAGCGCCTGAGTAGAAGGGCAGACAAGTTGACTTTGCTCTAGCCCTTTTGTAACACTGAATTAAGCAGTCCCCTGTTCACTGCTCTAGGTGTGAGAGGACCATTCGCAGTGTACTTCATATTCAAAACAGCTGGATAAATAAATTCAAGGAGCCTTCAGCCAAAGTATTTTAAAATCATTTGTAATGTGTATTCCTAGAGATAACTGAATAAATGTCTTAGGAGTGTGGATCTAACCATGCTCTTTCTTCTATTCTGCTTTGTTCTTGCTCTAGATCCATACAGCCTACTGAAAATATTTTTTCAGACAAGCGACAGAATCAGGAGGGATAAAAAGTGCAGCAGTTATAGCATTGGACTGATGCCTAAAATCCTGCAAAATAGACACTCGACACAAAGTTAATGGAGAAAGATAGACAAATACCTTTATTGGGAGTTCGAAAAGGTCCGGGCCTCTGGTCCTCCGAG
>JAWMRD010000257.1:0-18087 GCA_035584875.1 Syndactyla subalaris | reverse complement strand
TTCCCGCCCCTCTGCCTGTGCCCTTGGCAGTGCCCCCAGCCCTCCCTGTGCCTTCCTCCTCCCCCTCGCCATCCTCCTCCTCCTCCACGACCCCTCCTGAGCAAACAGCCCCCACGGCCACTGCTCCAGGCACCACCAAAAAGAAGAGGAAGAGCCGGTGGGGGCCCGAGGAGGACAAGGTGGAGTTGCCTCTCCCACAGCTGGTCCAACAGCTGGACTCTCCCTCCCCTCTCTCAGGTTGGTGGGGCTGGGAATTGTCTTCAATCCCCTCGATTTTCCACTCTGTTTGAGCTTTGTGGGGAGTTTTATCTCCTGTTGGATCTCTTTGTGTCTTGCAGCCAGGTCCAGCAGCCAGCCCTTCCCTGGGGTGGGGATCCCAGATAACCCACCTTATCTCTCTGACACCGGGGGTTGGATCTTATCACCCCCCCTGCTGTCTGGAAATGCTGCTGGGGCTGTTGCACTCCAGAAAAACAACTCAGGGCTTGACCTTGAGCTTGTTCCCCGTGGTGGGAGTTCCATCTCCAGCTGCTCAGAGGGTTAAATGGCAATAGCTGCTCCCTGAGTGCTGGGGGACTGGAGCACAGCCCTTGAGTTTTTACCTCTTTGGGTTCATTTGAGGCTCACAGGCCTCACCCAGCTCGTGCTGCTTCACCTGCCAGGTCCATCCCAAGGGGTGGAGCTCTTTCCAAAGTGTTGGAATATCATCCTTCCACCTTAGGCACTTGTGGGGAGCTCTCAGGTTGAACTCCACCCGTGCAGAGCAGTGATTTGGTCCTCAGGGGTGGCACAAAAACAGAGTCACTCGAGGACAACAAGTGAACACAGGCACTTAAAGAGGCATCTCTGAAGCCTTTGCCCAATTAGTGTGGGATGGGAAGGGATGGGAGAAGAAAGGAAGAGGCAAAGTGAGAGGATTAATGGCCCAAGGGTGAAGCCACAGGAGAAGCAATAAGGACCTTTTCAAAAAGCAGCAGCAGAACTGATGAAGAGGGACAAGGGATAGGAAAAAGCTCTAATTTTCTGATTCTCAGCACTGGGTCAGCCTGTGCAGTTCATTGCTCCAGCAAATCCCTGGGATGCTCCTGTGGCTGGAATTCCTGCCCAGCTCAGGGAGCAGGGAAGGATTCTGTCTCTTATCCAGCACTTCCAGTGTGGGTGGAGAGGAATTCCTGGTGATTCTGCCCTGTGATCACAGCCCTGTACAGAAATCCTGGCTGTCCAGGTACCTTGGATTGCTGCTCCCTGTAGGGCAGGGATCAGATGCAGAAATCTTCCCTGATTTTACCTTTCCAGGGATTTTTCCTTGCAGACATTGCTGAAGCTGAAGAGGCTTCTCAAAACACAGCAGGTTCTGTCTTAGTGCTGCAGTGGGGAGGCTGCAGGGGTATCCATGTGCTCATTCCAGCATGCTGGAATTCCTGTGGCTCCTTTAACCCCCTCCCTCATTGGACAGGGATGTGCTCCTGGTGTTCCTGCTCCCTTTGCACAGGGCTTTGTGTCAGGCAGAAGAAAAGGCCAGCAAGCACTTTGCCAGGCAGAACAAATCAGCCCTTAATGCTCTGCAGGGGGAAGGATTAATTCCTGTTATCAGTTCAGTTGGACTAATCCCTCTCTGGAATTAACATCTTCAACCTGACAGGTGAAGAGAGTTTCAAATCACTGGTCCTGTGGAAGGGGAGAGTTGCTCTGGCTCCGAAATATCTGTGTCTTAGTCCTTTATCCTCAGCAATTGTTTTGGATTTAGTGGAGGATTCTTTTCCTGGCTCCTCTCAGGGATAAATCAGGATCATGGAGAGGAGGAAGTGGGGCCCTTTTGGACAGAGATGAGACTCCCCCTGGATATCTGGATACCCAAATCCTTCACTGGTGCCCTGCAGGGACTGCTGGGTCTCAAAAGCTGCCCCAGAGATGTGAGGAGTGAACTTGGGGGGGTTAATGACAAATCCCAGCCTGGCACTGGAACTTTCTGAAACCCGAGACTGGCTCAGTTTGGGTCTGATTAGCTGGAATTAAGATCTCCAGGCTCTGAAGGAAGAAAGCACTTGAGGGTTTGGGATTTCTCCTGCTGTCCTTAAAGGACATTGCTCCCTTCTCCTGTAACAAGCTGCTCTTCAGGCATCTGGGAAAGGGATAAACCTTCAGGTGTTGCTCTGCCAATGCTGCAGACACACTGCACCATTAACCCTGTGGGCAAAGCTGATGTCATTCCAGGGGAAAAAAAGGCATTTTTCCCAACCCTGCTGAACACGAGGCTGAGAAACAGCTCCTTATCTCCTGCCTGGGGGTTGTCTGGTGCCAAAAGGAGTTAGGAACTTATAAATCTTATCTATTTCTATGCAAATTCGTGGCTATTATTTATGGACACTTTTCCATCTGCAGATGCAGCTTCTGCCTTTGCTCACAACTTTGCCTGTTGTGACACTTTGGGTTGAGGCCACAAAAGCACCTCCCAGGGCTGAATTCCTGCAGTGACTCTCAGCAAAGTCCCAGAGGAGCCAGGGGTGGCTTTGGGAAGGGAAGGAGCAGCGGGATGTGATTCCTGGGCAGGGAAAGAGGATGCTCAGCCTCACCTTTAGGGTTGGTTGTGTTTGTGGGAAGGCACTGCCTCTGGAGCTCTCCCCTGGGGGTTCCTGCAGTCCAGAAGGAAGGCACAGAGCTGCTGTGACCTCTGTGAAGGGCACAGCTTTCCTTGGAGCATCCAGGGAAAGCTTCCCCATCCCCTGAGCTGGGAGGTGATGCTGGAATGCCCCAATCTCATGTCACATATGGGGCTGGATCCTTTCCCTCAACCCATCCTAATGTGTCCTTTAAACCCATTCCCAGCTCCCCCAGGGAGAAACCAGGCTGGTTATCAGTGAGGAATGGGTTTATTCTTCAGTTTGCTCCCATTTCCTGGGAGCTGAGGGTGCCTTTCCCAGCTCCACACTCCATTCCCAGCTCTTGGAAAACCTTGCGGTGCTTTACGTAACATGCAGAGCCTGGAGCTGGGGGAGGGAAAAGGGGGGAGGAAAGAGCTCTGGGAATGTTCTCCTTGGAAGGCTGGAATTTGGGAAACCACTGTGGGGAAGGGAGAGGGAGATCAGAGTGCCCTGAGTGGGAATAAGAGGAAGGGAGAGGTGACCCCCGGGGCTTCATTAACTGCGAAGGCACCGCGTCCTGGGCAACCATCCCGTTATAATTGGGCTCCATAATTAATAGATAATGAATAATGAATGAAGCAGCATTTAACTGCAGGCTGGCCCCACTGCTTGCAGCCATCAGGAGGGATCCCTTCCCCTCCCCACACCTTGGTGGGGCTTCTTTGGGTGCCTGAAATGTGTCACTGGTGGCATCTGAGCTCTGAGGTGCTTTGGGGAGGAGCTGCCAGCCCTGCTAAGAAAACCAACTTTGCAAGGCAATCTCTCCTGGAAATGTCCTTTTTTTTGCAGCCCCAGCAGTGTTTTTGTTACTTTCCTTCACACTGCAGCCTTTATAAATAGGAGTGCTTCTCTGTCCCCTTTAATTTACCCTTTGAACTCAGGGTGGTCGTTTTAAATCACTAAATGTCCAGATAATGGGAAGATATAATTCCAAAGGGGGAGCTTCCAAAGGGAGATGCTGCAGGGAAAGTGCCCCTCTTTGGGAGCAGGGGGGACATCCCAAGTGCTGCTCCTGAGCCTGGAGATGGAAACTGGAGTCTCCCTGGGGAATGGTGACTTCCAAGAGCAGGATAATGCTCCTGTCTTTATTCTAATGTGGGAATTTGCTTTTGGTTGGGGCTGAAGTCGCTGTGGAGAGTCCTCAGTGGATCCAGTGGCTCCTGATTCCACACCCTGGATAATTCACCACCGCTTTTTGGAATGGCTGGGCTTCACCAGCACCTTCAGGAGGAGAAAAATCTTGAGGAGAAATGATTTGTAGAGCGGATTTCCCACTCAGTGTGACCCCTGGGAGGCTCCCAACACATCTGGGCACAGCCTTGGACTGGGGAGGAGGGAAAGGAGCTGCTGCCCAGTGACTTCCCTGCTCCTGTGATTCCTAAATCCTTCTTGATTAAGTGTCTCCATCCTGGAACTATGAAATGAGTGGAAAACTCCATATGGGTGGGAACTCCATCCCTGGCATGTCCAAGGCCAGGCTGGAGCAACCTGGTCCATGGAAAGTGTCCCTTCCCATGGCACAGGGTGGGACTGGGTGATCCCTCAGGTCCCTTCCAACCCAAACCAGTGTGGGATTTGGTCTCTCTGGTTTTTAACACGTTTCTAACAACCTTTTCACGTGATTTTTTTTGCAGTTCAGGACCTGAAGGGTCTGGGTTATGAGAAGGGGAAGCCAGTGGGTCTGGTGGGGGTGACTGAGCTCTCTGAAGCCCAGAAGAAGCAGCTGAAGGAGCAGCAGGAGGTAAAGCCCTGAAATGCTTCCCAAATTCCTGGGAGGTGGGGAGGGCAAAGAAACCTTTGCAGTGGCCATGGATAAATCTCTGGGCTTTGTGCTGGATGCCTGAGAAGCACGGGATGCTGCAGTCAGCAGGACCAGCAGAGGGCTTTGGGGAATAAGGAGGAAAGCAGCCAATGGATGCCCTCCCAACCTAAACCCCAAATCTATAAAGTCTGTGGGGTCACAGCTGCAGCTGCATCTGGCATTGCTCAGCACTGTGGGGGGAGCCCAGGGCATCCCTGCAGGATTTGGGGGCAGAAACCTGCAGGGTGATGTTTGTGCCTCTGCCAGAGGAAGCAGCACATGAATGTGGTCAGGGTGAGAGGCAGGGTGGGGTTTTTGGAGCTGCCCTGAGCTGCCCCTGCCTCCCCCAGATGCAGCAGATGTATGACATGATCATGAAGCACAAAAGGGCCATGCAGGAGATGCAGATGATGTGGGAAAAGGCCATCCAGCAGCACCAGCACGGCTATGACAGCGATGAGGAGGTGGACAGTGAGCTGGGCACGTGGGAGCACCAGCTGAGGCGCATGGAGATGGACAAGACACGAGGTGAGGGGACACACCCCACAGTGGGCACCTCAGCTGGCCATCCCTGGGTGGGTTTGTGCTTCCAAGGCACCCTGAAATCCCAAAGGATGCTCTTTATCCTGGTTTCCTCTCGTGTCTTGGCAGAGTGGGCCGAGCAGCTGACCCAGATGGGCAGAGGGAAACATTTCATCGGGGACTTCCTCCCACCTGATGAGCTGGAGAAGTTCATGGAGACGTTCAAGGCGTTGAAGGTGACGGAGCAGGGACGTCCTTGGGGGGGTGGCAACACTTCCAAGGCAAGGCTGGAGAAGGGAAGGCTCCAGGGAGACCTCAGAGCCCCTTCCAGAGCCTAAAGGGGCTCCAGGAGAACTGGAGAGGGACTTGGGACAAGGGATGGAGGGACAGGACACAGGGAATGGCTTCTCACTGCCAGGTGGGATATTGGGCAGAAATTCCTCCCTGGGAGGGTGGGAAGGCCCTGGAATGGATTTCCCAGAGGATGCTTCATCCCTGGGAGTGTCCAAGGCCAGGTTGGAGCACCCTGGGCTATGGAAGGTGTCCCTGCCCATGGAATGGGGTGGCACTGGATGGGCTTTGAGGTCCTCCCAACCCAAACCATTCCAGGGTTCTACAATTTTGGGGTTTGCTGGAATTCCAAAGCTCTCAGACCACCCTCCTGCTGTTCCTGGTTGGGATAAGTGGCTGCTGATGCCAGGATCAGGGAAATTTGGATTTTTATCCATTATGATTGCAGTGAAGTGAAGAGGGAAAGCTCCAAAAAGCTGCTGCAAAGCACTTCAGCACCTGCCAATTCTTCCTAAACCCCAGAACTCCTGGATGTTGGCACATCCCTCCCTGTTTCCCTGGATCCAGCATGGGGCCTGCTGTTCCCTGGGGATTCAGGCTTAAATAAGAGCTGGATCTGAAGCTTAAAATTCAGGAGCTAAATATTTCTCAGCCTCATCTCCCAGCATCATCCCCTGCCTCCTGCAGACTGTGTTAGAGGGCTGGGCCTGGTTCCCTTCTCTGGGCTGGTGCAGAGCTGGAATCCCAAGAAATCCTGGCCCTTATTTACCAAAACCCATCCTAACTTTGGGTCCCTGAAGCTGCATTTCCCTCCCTCTGCCCCCCCAAGGTGAAGAATAACCCCCAGTGCCTTTTGTGTGTCCTCAGGAGGGTCGAGAGCCGGATTATTCTGAGTACAAGGAGTTCAAACTGACTGTGGAGAACATTGGCTACCAGATGCTGATGAAGATGGGCTGGAAGGAAGGAGAGGGGCTGGGATCAGATGGGCAGGGGATTAAAAACCCTGTCAGCAAGTAAGCAGAGCCCTCCTGCTCTTGATTCAGCCCTTCCCTCCTGGCTTCACAAGTGCTGCTCCTGCCCTGGGAGTGGGGCTGTGATCCATCCCCTCAGTGGGGTTTTTGTGGGTCTCTGTCCCCACAATCCCTGGGTTGGGGGCTGTGTCTTGTGGGCTGAGCCACAAAGGTGCCTTCCCCAGCTGTAGGATAATAAAATACCCATCAGAACACTTGTCTGCACCTCCCCTCTGCCAGGGCATGTGAGGATTAAGTCTTTATAAAGCCATAAATTATTGAATGTTCCAGAGCAGTG
Source organism: Syndactyla subalaris (assembly GCA_035584875.1). NCBI lineage: Eukaryota > Metazoa > Chordata > Aves > Passeriformes > Furnariidae > Syndactyla > Syndactyla subalaris. The sequence goes on along the minus strand of JAWMRD010000257.1, from coordinate 11,523 downwards.
GCAAACCCAGGCAGAGCTGTGTGTGGAGGGTGTCTGAGCCCAGATCAGAGCTCCCTGTGATCGTGGCAGGTCTTGACATCACCCTTGTGAGCACAGAAATGTTCTGGTTTGATCACACTTTGTGTATTACAAAGCTTTGGGAGGCGTAGCCAAAAATAAATGTGCATCTCTTCTTGGGTGGATCATCTGTTGGGAACATATGTTGGGCTTCAAAACTAAATATTGGGGATGGGGAAATGCTCTGGATTGGTTTTTAATGTCAGATCCTGGCAGAAATAAGCTCCTTGTTTAGTGCACAGCAAGAAATACCAGCACAAAGCATTTCTACCCCTCTTGTCACGGGATCTTCTCTCTGGGAATGTGGCTCTTGGTTCAGAGGGGTGAAAGGTGGGAAAAGCCAGGTTCAAATTCCCAGAAGGAGGGCAGAGTGTGGGTACTGAGCATCTCTGGTGCTCTTGGAGTTGGTAAGAAGGTGCTGTTAGAGGTGGAAAGGAATTGATCCCACTCTGGATTAAAGGCAGGGGAGGCAGGTGTGAGGTTGAACCATCCCTGTCCCTCCAGGCAGGGAGGTGTTCCTGTTCCTGCTGCAAACCCACCCCTGCTGACATTCCTGCTTTTCCCTGTGCCAACACCAGACCTCGGGAAGGGGATCCAGGGGGGTGCAGGTGTGGAAGGAGGCCTCTCACCCCTGCCTGTGTTGCCCCCCAGGGGAACCACAGCCGTGGATGGGGCTGGCTTTGGCATCGACCGCCCTGCCGAGCTCACCAAGGAGGACGACGAGTACGAGGCATTCCGGAAGAGGATGATGCTGGCCTATCGCTTCAGGCCCAACCCGCTGGTGAGGGGGTACAGGGGGGCTGCCACCACCCTGGGGGCATGGGAATGGGGATGGGGTAACCCAGGGGGCACAGCAGAGGGGCTGCCACCACCCAAGGGGCATGGGAATGGGGATGGGATAACCCAGAGGGCACAGGAGAGGGGCTGGCACCACCCAGGGGACACAGGAATGGGGATGGGGTAACACAAGGGGGAGAGAGATGGGGCTGGGATAACCCAAGAAGGAGAGAGATGGGGCTGGGATAACTCAGGGGGCACAGGAATGGGGATGAGGTAACCCAGTGGGCACGGGAACGGGAGTGGCATAACCCAGTGGGCACAGGAACGGGAGTGGCATAACCCAGTGGGCACAGGAACGGGAGTGGCATAACCCAGGGGGCACAGGAACGGGAGTGGGATAACCTAAGGGGCACAGGAACAGGATTGGGATAGCCCAGGGGGCACAGGAACGGGGCTGGGATAGCCCAGGGGGCACAGAAATGGCGATGGGATAACTCAAAGGGCACAGGAAGGGAGCTGGCACCACCCAGGGGGCACAGAAGAGGGGCTGGGATAACCCAGGGGGGAGAGAGATGAGGCTGGGATAACCCAGGGGGCACAGGAATGGGGATGGGATAACCCAGGGGGCACAGGAATGGGGTTGGGATAACCCAGTGGGCACAGGAATGGGGCTGGGGTAACCCAGGGGGGAGAGAGATGGGGCTGGGATAACCCAGGGGCACAGGAATGGGGATGGGGTAACCCAGGGAGCACAGCAGGAGGGGCTGGCACCACCTGGGGGGCACAGGAATGGGGATAGGGTGACTCGGGGGGAGGGAGATGGGGCTGGGATAGCCCAGGGGACACAGGAATGGGGCTGGCACCACCCAGGGGGCACAGGAGAGGGGATGGCACCACCCGGGGGGCATGGGAATGGGGATGGGATAACCCAGGGGGGAGAGAGATGGGGCTGGGGTAACCCAGGGGGCACAGGAACAGGATTGGGATCACCCAGGGAGCAGGAACAGGGTGAGACCAAGCCAGGAGGGAGGGAAGGGAGAGTCAGGGAACAGGGGAAGGAGAGACAGGGATAGGGACAGATCCTCTGGTGAGGGAGAGTCCCAAAACCAGGGAAAGGGCAGGGATAGATCCATTGGTGAGGGAGAGTCCCAAAAACAGGGAAAGGGCAGGGATAGATTCATTGGTGAGGGAGTGTCCCAAAACCAGGGAAAGGGCAGGGATAGATTCATTGGTGAGGGAGAGTCCCAAAACCAGGGCTGACATGAGGACAAATCCATTGGTAAGGTTGTCCCAACCCCAGGACAAACACAGGGATAAATCCATTGAATCTCCTCTGTGGATCTTGGAAAAATGGGAATGCTTTTAGTCCTCAAAACATCACTGGAATGTCCTCCTGGATTCCCTCCCTGTGCCATTCCAGTTATCCCCCCCAAACATCCCTGGCTGCAGAGTTCTGCTTTCCCTGATTTATTTGTAATGAACCCCCCTGGTTTTATTGATAGTTTTATTTGCTGCCTCCCAGGTCAAACACTCTGCTCAAAGGGAGCTGGTGGCTCCTCCATGAATCCATGCCTTTATTTGGAATCATTTTCCTGAGGGCAAAAGGACTTAAATGTTTCATTTCTCCCCCATCCCCAAATCTGGGCCCCTCAACTCCAAAATTCCTGCTTTTCACCCTCCAGACACCCCAGAATTGCTGATTTTTAACCCTAAAACCGTCCCCAAAATCCTCATTTTCACTCAAAATCCCCATTTTCACCCAAAATCCAGGCCCCCAGACCCCAAAAATTCACATTTTTCCCTCCCTAAAAAACCCCAGATGCCCAACACACCCCAAATTTGAGGGCAAAACTCAGAAATGTCCCATTTCAATGCCTTTTTGAGACATTTTTTGCTCAACTTGTGGGTGAAAACCCCAATTCTGATGGTTTTTCTCTCCTTCTTCCCTCACAGAACAACCCCCGGCGACCTTATTACTGAGGAGGGGTCTCTGGAAACAAAACTTGTGCTTTTTGACTGTGAAATGTCCTCCAACTGCTTTCTCAATCTCTTCTTTTCCTCATTGTTGTGCCACACAGCACCTCCCTCAGCCCAGAAGGTCCCCAAGCCCTGGAGGTGCCACAGGAGGTGACGGGGCTGGGGGTGCTTTTGGGGAGGGAAATGTGGAAGGGCAGCACCAAAGATCCCACAGGAGCATTTCAGGGACTCCCCCCACCTTCCCACCTCCCAAGGAATGGGTATTTTTCCTGGGATTAACAGCTGCTCTTTCATTGTCCACACTCAAAGCTTGTGCTGCTCCGGGTTGGTTTTTCTGGGTTTGTTTTTTTTTTTCCCTCTTTATTTTATGTTTCAATTTCAAATCCAAGGGACTGTCTCCACCCCAGGGGAATTGTTCAGTCAGGATGTTGTTCCTCAAGAGCCAGATGGTGCCAGAGGTCTGACCTCCAGCTGACATTGCAAACCAGTGCCTCTGTTTTCCCTCTGCATCATGGATTCAAGGATTTGAGGGGTGCAGGGTGAGTTTATTCCACTCCAGAGGTGCCAACCTCTGGGTTTCTGAGCACTACATTCACCCCTGGCACAACCAAGAGACTTGCCAACACCTCCTGTCCTTTGAGGGGGGGATGAAGAACCAAACCTTCAACCACAATTTGTCAAAGGCCATTTGGGGTGTGTTGTCATTAAAAAAAACAACAATAAAAAAAAGCAACCCCCACCTCTACAACTATTAATTTTCTTCATTCAATCTGTAAATAAAATAAAACTCGTTTGTTCCTTAGTTCCAAGCACTGAGTTTTTGGGGAGAGGGGCTTGGGTGGGTTTGCTTTGGCTGGGAAGTTGCTCTGGGGTTCTTTTTTTCCAAGGATTTCAGGGAAAACAGAGTGGAGGGGGTTGGTTTGGTTCCTTTCCTGAGCACTTGGTGTGGGATTCTCTTTGTCAGCTTCCCTTAAGGACATGGAGTCAAGCACTTGGCTCTCAGTAAAAACATCCCAGAGGGTCAATCCAGGAGGTTCAGTGGAGGTTTTTTTCTGAGAAGATCCAAAAAAAAATGGGTTTATTCCTTTATTTCATCAGCTTTTCTCTTCCTGAGCCCCTCCCTCAACACCTGCACGGAGGGCTCAGTGTTGGGGGAGAGCTGGAAGTTATTCCATCAAAACACCTCCAATTACCCCTTTTAACCCCATTTTTTTGTGCTGCTTTTTGTGTATTTTCCTGTACAACTGGCTGGTTTCTCAGCCTGGAGTCTCGTCCCTGCTGGATCCTTCCCTGCTCCCACCCTTTTCCTCCCCAGAACGAGCCCGGGACAAAGTGCAGGTTCAGCCCCGAGGACTGTGGAGCAAGAGGGCACCGGAGTGACCTGGTGACACGTGGGTGACACTTTTATGAGGGAGGGGAAAGGTTGAGTGGCTGCCCCGGGTGCTCTGGAGGTTTTCCAGGCTCTTCCCAGCCCTGGCTGCTGTTCCAGGTCTCTCCAAGGGGGGGAAATGCCGGTGTTTGGGATGGGGAGGAGGGCAGGGATAAAGCGCTGCCTTTCACCCCCTTCGCTCCCTCTCGCCGATCTGAAAGTGGAAAGAAATAAAAAAATAAAGGGGAAACCTCCAGTTCTCGAGTCTTCAAAGCCCCTTGGAGTGGTTTGATCCCTCCTGGAAGCACTTTGAGCTGTTTCTAAAGGCAGCCCTTGAGTGTCGGGACTGACAGTGACCCTCGTTCAAGTGCTCAGCTGGGCATGTTCCCCTTTAGGAGTCCCTGTCCTTGCCTTGGGATCCCTGTCCTTGCCCCTGGATCCCTGTCCTTGCCCCTGGACCCCTGTCCTTCCCCCTTAGGAGCCCCTGTCCTTGCCCCAGGATCCCTGTCCTTGCCCCAGGATCCCTGTCCTCCTCCCTGGATCCCTGTCCTTCCCCCTTAGGAGCCCCTGTCCTCCCCCCCGGATCCCTGTCCTCCCCCCTGGATCCCTGTCCTCCCCCCTGGATCCCTGTCCTTCCCCCTGAGATCCCTGTCCTTCCCCCTTAGGAGCCCCTGTCCTTCCCTCGGGATCCCTGTCCTTCCCTCCAGATCCCCTGTCCTTCTCCAACCCCCCGTCCTTCCCTTTCCAGACCTCCTTTCCTTCCCCAGCCCCTTGTCTTTCCCTCCAGACCTCCTTTTCTTCCCTCCCCAGCCCCCTGTCCTTCCCCAGACTCTTGTCCTCCCCCTTGGGGCCCCCTGCCCTTCCCCAGACCCCTGTCCTTCCCCCTGTGACCCTCTGTCCTTCCCTCCAGACCTCTTATCCTTTCCCAGACCCCTGTCCTCCCCCTGCCACCCCCTGCCCTTCCCTCCCCGGTCCCCCCGTCCCCTCGGGGGCGGCTCTGGCTCTTTAAGGGCGCTGCCCGCTCTCCTCTCCCGGCTCTCGGGGCGAAGTCCGCGGGCTGCGGTGTCTCTGGCGGGGCCGGGGATGCATCTCCCGGCGGGGCCGGCCGCCCTGGCCGCCCCCCTGCTCTCCATCCCCGTGGCTTTCGGCATCACCGCGGTCCCTGCGCTGGCAGAGTGAGTGGGGACCGAGAGGGACCCCCGGGCTGGGGGGGGTTTGGGGGTCCTGCTCGGGCAGGGGTGTTGGGACCGGTCCGGGAGAGGGGGGACAGTCCAGACTGTGCCAGGACAAGGCTCCACCCGAGGCTGGTGGGAGCAATCCCACCCGGGACAAGTGGCGCTTCCCCAGGGTCCCACCCGGACCTGGAGTACGGGGAGCGGCGACCTGGGCAGGGACTGGGGCTGTCCTGGATCGGGGGATCCATCCCGGGACAGGGGCTGGATCTGTCCTGGATCGAGGGGTCCATCCCAGGACAGGGGGCTGGATCTGTCCCTGATCGGGGGATCCATCCCAGGACAGGGGACTGGATCTGTCCTGGATTGAGGGGTCCATCCCAGGAGAGGGGCTGGATCTGTCCTGGATCGAGGGGTCCATCCCGGGACAGGGGGCTGGATCGGGGCTGGATTGGGGGATCTATCCCGGGACAGGGGGCTGGATTGGGGGATCTATCCCGGGACAGGGGGCTAGATCTGTCCTGGATCGGGAGGTCTGTCCCGCGACAGGGGGCTGGATCTGTCCTGGATCGGGGCTGGATCTGTCCTGGATCGGGGGATCCATCCCAGGACAGGAGCTGGATCTGTCCTGGATCGAGGCTGGATCTGTCCCTGATCGGGGGATCCATCCCAGGACAGGAGCTGGATCTGTCCTGGATTGGGGGGTCCATCCCAGGACAAGGGGCTGGATCTGTTTGGGATCGGAGGATCCATCCCAGGACAGGGGGCTGGATCTGTCCTGGATGGGGGCTGGGTTTGTCCCGGACTGGGGGGTCCATCCCACAACAAGGGGCTCAATCCAGGTGCCCCTTCCCGTGGGAAGCGGCCGCGGGTGGGAGCTCCCCCAACCCTGTTCGGGCTCATGGCACAGCGTGGAGCAGAACGGGAATTAGGGTGATCCCGGCTCTGGAGACCCCTCCACACCCCTCTCCCCCTCCCACAGTGTCCCCCCCGTGTCCCCTTGGCCGCTGACGTGTCCCGGCGTGGCCGATGTCACCTCCTGCTCCCTCCTCGTCATCGCCGCTGTCACAACACTGATAACACCGGTCCTGCTTTCGGTTTTCCTGCCAAGGGACACCTGGGGGGACCATAAATCCCCTAAATCGGGGATCCCTGCCCGACCCCCACCACTCCTCACCCACTTTTTTCCTTTTCCATGGAATACCGTGCTCTTGGTTACTTTTCCCTAATTTGCTCTTGGTTACTATTCCCTAATTTCCAAGCCCACTCCCCAGGATCCTTTCTCCCTTTTCCATCCTCCCCTTCCCACCAGGCCCCTTCACTCTCCTTTTCCCACACCTTATATATTTATTTTCGTAGCTAATTTCTGGGTTTGCTTTACCAGCAGGAAGGGCTTTTAAACCAAACTCTTCATCACCTGCTTAAACTCTCCTTAAACTCTCCTCATTCCCATTCCCATTCCCACCTTTTCCATCTCCTCCCATCCCTGTTGCAGCCCAGACCTCCAGGATCCATCCCTAGGAATCCTGCAGCTGGAGGAGCCCCGTGTTGTGCTACAACATGCCATTTGAACTCTGAATTAATCATTCCGTGGGAGTAATTAGTTGTGTAGTAATTAATTATACAGTGGCAATAACGCACTCGGGCGGTGACACTTGGGTGATGTGATGGGTTTGAGGTTTTTTCCAAGAGTGTCTGGGCTGGTTTGGATGTTTCAGGCAGGTTTTTTTTTGGGGGGGGACACACTCAGCCCTGCTCAGAGTGGGGTCCAGCACTCCTTGGCCTATCCCAACTCCTTTTCCTGGCCCTGGGAGAGCAATTCCAGCTGCTCGGGATGGTTTTCCCTACAGTTTCTTCACTCTCCCAGGACACTTTTTTGGCATCTCTCTCCTTGTTTTTGCTTTAAAGTTGATTTTCCTGGTCTCTTGGCTGCTCCCTGCCCTGGCACAGGAGCCTTGGCAAGGCAGCCCCTTCCCCACCATGCTGGAATGTCAGATCCCACCCTTCCTCCAGGATTCCACCCCTGGAAAAGCAGTTTTCCCTCCGCCCGTGCTGGGGAGCAGGGTCTGATCCTGATCCTAAAAACCAGTGGGGCAAGGAGTGTTTCATGAGGATGGGGGGGAAATGGGGTTTCACCAGCCTGGTACTGGAGCCCTCCCACCCTTCCACAGCAACCCCCTGGTGCTGGTGCTGACGGTGCTCCTGGTGCTCATCGGCCTCTGCTCCATCATCATCTTCATCAGCGGACTGAGCCACTTCCAGGACCCCCTTTTCTGTGGTGAGTCCCCCAAGGGGTGTGGGGATGGACGCTGTGGAGTGGAGGTTTGGGATTTGGGGCCTGGGGGGAGCTGTGGGGTCCCCCCCGGCAGAGCTGTCTGGTTCTCCCGCAGTGTTTGTGGTGTTCTCCTTCACCTCCATCATCGACTTGATCATCGCGCTGGAGGAGGATGGGTTCATTTCTGGCTTCATGGAGGTCTATGTCAGAGAGGTACCACCCCACCCACCCCACTCACCCACCCCACCCGGGGGTCCTGCACCCCCTGCCCTGCCAGGACCCCCCGGATCCAGCAGGGAGGGGTGGATCCCTCGCTCCCAAAGGTGCTCCTGCCATACCTGGGTCACACCCAGAGCAGCCCCAGCTGTCGTGGGGTCCCCTGGGAAGAGGGTGGGAAGTCCCCTGCCCCTTCCCCGGGTGATCCAGTCTCTTCCACACGGGCAGGGAGAGCCCTACCTGCGCACAGCCCACGGCATCATGATCTGTTACTGGGATGGCATCGTCCACTACGGGCTCTACCTCACCATGATCGCGGCCATCGGCCAAAGGTGAGCTGGAGCCGGGGGCTCAGAGGATCCCAAATTCCATGAGGAGGGAGCTCTGAGTCTGGTGGAGGTGCCAGAGGAGTTCAGAGGGGTTGGAGGATCCCAAATTCCATGAGGAGGGAGCTCTGAGTCTGGTGAAGGTGCCAGAGGAGTTCAGAGGGGTTGGAGGATCCCAAATTCCACGAGGAGGGAGCTCTCAGTCTGGCAGAGGTGCCAGAGGAGCTCATGGAGGTTGGAGGATCCCAAATTCCATGAGGAAGGAGCTCCAAGCCTGGTGGAGGTGCCAGAGGAGTACAGACGGGCTGGAGGATCCCAAATTCCATGAGGAGGCAGCTCAAATCCTGGTGAAGGTGCCAGAGGAGCTCATGGGGGCTGGAGGATCCCAAATTCCATGAGGATGGAGCTCCAAACCTGACAGAGATGCCAGAGATGCTCAAGAGGGGTTGGAGGATCCCAAATTCCATGAAGATGGAGCTCCAAGCCTGACAGAGCTGCCAGAGCAGCTTATGGGGGTTGGAGAACCCCAAATTCTTGAGGAGAGAGTTCCAAGCCTGACGGAGGTGCCAGAGGAGCTCACAGAGGCTGGAGGATCCCAAATTCCATGAGGGTGCCTGATCCCGGTGTCTCTGCAGGAAGAACTACAGGAACCTGGGTCTCTTCTGGCTGGGCTCGTTGATGATGAGCATCGTGGTGTTCCTGCTCGGGAACATGATCGGTACGGGGCTGGGAGGGGGCTCAGCTGATCCTTCTGATCCCCCCGGGCTGCCCTCACCCCCACGCCGCGTGGGTTTGCCCCCCGTGGGCAGAGGAGGGACGTGCGGGTGTGTCCTCCGTGTCAACCCCGTGCTCTCCTCTGCCAGGGAAATACAGCTCGGAGCTGAGCCCGTCCTTCCTCCTCAACCTGCCCTACATCCTCCTCCTCATCTGGGCCGGGCTGAGGCTGTTCCGGCAGCCCAAGGAGAAGCTGTGCCTGAGCCCCGAGAAGGTGAGCTGGGAGCTCTGGGGGGGCTGCACCGGCCTGACCCCCCTCCCGGGGGTAAATTTGGGGTGCAGAGCCAAAAACCAGGGCGTTTCCCCCTCGCAGGTTGCAGAGGAACAAGGCAAAGCCCTGTACCAGCGGCCCCACGACGTGGCCCTGGTGCTGGTGCTGCTCCTCCTGGCCACCTTCACCTTCTTCAGGGGCATGGTGAGTGCTCGGTCCCTGCACGGGGGTTTTTTGGGGTGGGGGGGAGATGTATGTGCCCCCCCCCCACCCACCTCCTGCTCTCCACGTACCCCAGGTGGTTTTGGACTGTCCCTCTGACTCGTGTTTCGAGTACATCTACCAGCACGAACCTTACCTGCGCGACCCCGTCGCCTACCCCAAAGTGCAGGTGAGTGGGGTCGAGGCCAGAAACCCCCCCATATCCCCCTTCCCGGTGCCACCAGGGATTAGGTGACCCCCTCCGTGTCCCCCCTCCCCTCCGCAGATGCTGATCTACATGTTCTACGTCCTCCCCTTCTTCCTCCTCTGCATCTACGGGCTGGTGGTGCCCGGCTGCTCCTGGCTGCCCGACTGGAGCCTGGTGTTTGCCGGTGCCATGGCACAGGTGAGGCTGTCCCTGTGCCCGAGGGGACACCGGGGGGACCCCCAGACTGCTTTTTGGTCCCAGCCACGAGAGGGCAAAGCGGGGAGAGGCTGGGGCTGAGCTTAGGGATGGTGGGGGGGACCCGCATGTGGAGCAGCCGCTGCCTGGTAATTACTTGGGCCTCGGTGGATTTTAAGGGGAGCGGGGATTAGCTGGCCAGAAATAGGCTGGGGCAGGGCTATACATAGGCTGTGCTGGCTGTGCTGTGCCACACACCCTTTGGTGCCGGCAGGGTCCCCTCGCAGCGCCACCCTGTCCCTGTGTGTCCCCTCCAGGCTCAGTTCTCCCACCTGGGCTCCTCTCTGCACGCCCGGACCCCCTTCCCCTACCAGACCCCCGACGATGTCCTGTGGAGCTTCCTCCTCTCCAACATCCTCTACGCGCTGGGCCCGCAGCTCCTGGTGCTCCGCTGCCTGCGCTGCCCGGCCTTTTTCCTGTCCCCTGCTCCTGCCACCCTCCCGCGGGCAAAGAAACACCAGTGACGGGACGTGTCCGTCCCGGGTGGCTGCTGTCCCCACGCTGCGGGTGCTGAGCCCCTCCGGAGGGTGCTGTCCCCACGCTGGGGATGTTGTCCCCACGCTGGGGATGCTTTCCCCCATCCTGGGGCTGCTGTGACCGTCCTGGGGATGTTGTCCCCACGCTGGGGATGTTGTCCCCATCCTGGGGATGCTGTCCCCCATCCTGGGGCTGCTGTCCCCACGCTGGGGGTGCTGTGCCCGTCCTGGGGATGCTGTCCCCATCCTGGGAGTGCTGTCCCCACGCTGGGGATGCTGTCCTCCACCTGGGAATGCTGTCCCCATCCTGGGAGTGCTGTCCCCACCCTGGGGGTGCTGAGCCCGTCCGGAGGGTGCTGTCCCCATCCTGGGAGTGCTGTCCCCACCCTGGGGATGTTGCCCCCACTCTGAAGCTGCTGTCCCCATCCTGGGGGTGCTGTCCCCACTCTGAGGCTGCTGTCCCCACCCTGGGGATGTTGTTCCCCGTCCTGGGGATGTCCCCACGCTGGGGCTGCTGTCCCCACTCCAGAGATGCTGTCCCCACCCTGGGGGCTGCTGCTGGCGCCCCTCGCCCTGCTCTAAGAGCCACAGTGGGACCCGGCTGCCAGAGGTGTCCCCAGGGATGCTCCGGTCCCCTGGTGTCCCCAAGCCCTGCGGGGACCTCAGGATGCTCTGCGGGGACACGGCTGCAGCCACAGCACTGGTGGGGATCTCCCCTCCCGGCGGGTCCCGGGAGGCCGTGGGTGCCTCTGTCCCATCCCGGTGCTCCCGGCCACGCTGGAAGGACTCGGGAGTGGGGACAGTGCCAGGAAAACACTGTTTACAAAATAAAGGAGCGAAGGTTCGTTCCCGAGCCCGTGGCCGTGCCGTGCCCAGGGAAATCCCACGCGTGTCAGCGGCGGGAGCACCGGGGTGGACCCCCGGAACCCCCAGGGATGAGGAGCCCCCTGGCTGCACTCCCCGGGGTCCCTGCGTGTGCCAGGGTGCCCACGGGTGGGCAGGGGGGTGAGGGCGTGGGTAAGGGGGGAATGGACAGGAATGGGTGTGGTGGGCACACGGGTGGGAGGACAGGGGTGCAGAAGGGTTTGCAGGGGTGGGCACACACTCGGGTGGGTGCACAAGAGTGGGAGTGGGTGGGCACACACTCGGGTGGGTGCAGAAGGATTTGCAGGGGTGGGCACACTCTCGGGTGGGTGCAGAAGGGATTGTGAAGGTGGGCACACACT
>JAWMRD010000256.1:0-18157 GCA_035584875.1 Syndactyla subalaris | reverse complement strand
TGAGGGGACACTGTGAGGGGATGGGGCCACTGAGGGGTTGGGGGACACTGAGTGGACACTGAGGGGACACTGTGAGGGGATGGGGACACTGAGGGGACACTGTGAGGGGACACTGAGGGGATGGGGACACTGTGAGGGGACACTGTGAGGGGATGGGGACACTCTGAGGCGACAGGGACAGCACTGCTGTGAGAGGCCGGGACACACCGTGGCTCCGAGGGGCTCGGTGCGCAGCCGGCCCTCAGCGGCCCGTTCGGTCCCGACTCTGTCCCGGTTCGGTCCCGTCTCCAATCCCAGTCCCGGTTCGGTCCCGGTCCCGCCATGTTGGCCCCGCCCCCCAGGCGAGCCCCGCGCGGCCGCCCAATCAGCAGAGCGAGCAGCCGTGATTGACAGGAGCGAGCGCCGGCGGCCCCCCAGGGAGGAAGCCCCTCCGCCAATCGCATCGGGGGAGGGACGCTGGGCCGGCCAATGAGAGCGGCGGGCGGGCCGCGCCTCTGGGCGAGCTTGGCCAATGGGGAGCTTCGTGGGCGGGCCCTGGCGGCCGAGGGGCCCAATGGGCGGCGGGCGCGGCGCGCGTGCGCAGTTGTGGCTCGGGCGGGCGGTGCGGCGGCGCCGGGCGGAGGCGGCGGCGATGGAGCCGGGATACGGCGGTAGGTGCGGGGCGGCCCCGCGGCGCCGCCGCTCCCTCGGGGCTGTGGCGGCTCCGTCTCGCCCCCGCCTCAGCGCCGGCTCCGTTACCGGCGGGAGAACCGGGGCGGGGGGGCCGGAGGGGGCCTCAGGCGCTGCGGGAGGCGTTGTGCCCGCCCCCCGTGAGGGGGCGGCGCCGCTGTTTGGCTGAGCCCCGCTTCGCTCAGGGCTCGGGCGCCGCTGATTGGTGGGTGGGGGCCGCAGGGGGGGCCGTTCCCTGAGGGGAGCGGGGAGGGGGCGGAAATGGCGCCGGTCCCATTTCTGAAGACGACACAAAATGGCGGCCGCGGCCCCGCCCCCGCCGCGTGCCCCGCGGGGTGTCCCCCCCTTCACTGTGGGGCAGGCTGCGACCCCCGGGGGGCGTCCTGTGCACTCCCCAGGGGGGTCCTGTGCCCTCCTCAGGGGATCCTGTGTCCTCCCAAGAGGGATTCTGTGCCCTCCCCGAGGGGGTTCACACCCCATCTCAGGGGGATCCCGTTCCCTCCTTGGGGTCCCTGCGGGGCCGAGCCCCCTCGTTCCCATCCAGGCATCTGGCTCAGCCCTGAACCTGCCATGCTGAGCTTCCCCTTCGGATCCTGCCTGGAACCCCCCCTGAAGCTCCCCCCTCAGATCCCTCCCAGGATCCCCCCTCAGATCCCACTTCGGACCCTCCCTCGACCCCCCTCCGTTCCCCCTCGAGGTGTTCCCTCCTCCCCAGTTCCAAGGAATTGTCCATGGAAGCATCAGGGAGCAGGTGGGATCCCTCGGGAATCCCATTAGGGATTGGACAGCACCGAAAGGCTGTCCAGCCTCATTTCCCAGCTGGGAAAGGGATTTGTGAGGGGAAAATCTTGTCCTCTTCCACCAAAATGGTGTTGATTTTGTTGGTGTCTTGGCATTTCTGGATTTCACTGGGATTTAACGTCCCTTTAAACCCAAAATGAGGCTGCCAAGGTGGCAGTTGGAAGAAAATCACTCCAGACAAGGTTTAACAGCTGGATATTGGAGGTTCAGAGCCCCCCATGGAGTTTATTTGGATGTCAGAGGGTAAAAATGATCCCAGATCCTGAATCCTCTTCCCACCTGGATCCATCCTACCCTTTGCTCGTATCCACAGTTGTGGACACAAAGATCCCACAAGGCTGAGTTTTACTTCACGTTCAGGGGCACGAAGATCCCATGGGGACAGTTTTTCCTTCCATTCCCTGTTGGCAGCACTTCCCGGCTTTTTCTCCCACGTTTGGGATTGCAGCAGGATTTATAACTAATCCAGCAGAGGTGCTGCTCCTGCCTGGCCTTTATGGACTCCCTGATCCCTCCACCTCGCTTTTCCTGCAGGGATCCTTCAGAATTCATGGATACAACCCATGGACAAGGTGCTCTTCCCAGGCTGGGAATTTGAGCTCCTGCGTCTCCTTCGTCAAGTTTTTAAATCCTTTTTCAGTGTTTTAGTTTTCTTTGGGAGTAAAACCAAGGTGAGGAGCAGCACCTGGATTAAAATCACCTTAAGTACATAATCAGCCTGGTTTCTCCTTACCAAGAGTGAGCAAGAGATCAGGCATCTCAGAGTTATCCCTGAGAAAGATTCCGTTGGATTCATGGAATTAATGAGCTGCTTAACGAGGGGTCTTTCCTTTGCCTCCGGGGACTATGAATAGAACAAAGCTTTGAGGGCAGCTTTAGAGGGGTTTTCTCATGGATTTTTCCTGGTTTGTGGTATAGAAATGAAGGAATTCTTGCAGTTCTTGAATATTTGGGGTCTTAAGATAGGTGGAAGTAGGAAATCCAGTGCTGGCATTTTTAGTGCTGAGCCTGGAGACCCCAGAGGGCTCCCATGGGCACATTTGGAGCCCCTTCCCCACCAGTCTCGTATTTTCCATTGATTTAGCTTCAATAATTCCTCATCCCAGGAGACAAACTGCCCTCCCTGGATAAATTCCTTCACTGAAATCAGGAATCAGCACACATGGCTTGCTCAGCTCCATAAAATTCACTGCTTGGTCCTTCCCATGTTGGTTTTTTTCCCTGCTCTGCTGCTTAATTGTGTGGGTTTTATCCCAAGAGGCAGCAGTGAGCATTTACTCCAAGAGTTTTCCCTCGTGGGGATGTTTATGGAATATTTAGTTGCAAAATTAGTCATTAATTACCATGGCCAGAAGTTGCACTGAGAGCCTGAGGTTGTTGTTCTCCCAGATTTCTGTATTCCCGGGAAAACAGGGTAATGAGTTGGAAAACACCCGTGCCTGGTGTCCTGGGAACATAAACCCAGGAGCTTTATCCTGGGGAATCCCAGGGACAAAGAGCCAGGACTGTTTTTGGCTGGATTTTGGGACAAGCAGCCTCTGTTTCTCTGGAGGTTCCGTGCAAGGGCAGGCTGGTTTTACCTCCTGGATCAACATTCCCAAGGTTTTCTCAGAAATGGCTTAAAAATGACCATTAGAGGGGCTGGGTTTGATGGGAAACACGGAGCTGCTGGTTTTGGTGTCAGTGAGAAACTGAGGGACCTGCCTGGAAAACCTTTCCCTGTGCCCTTCCCACTTTTCCTGGCTGGGATGATCCCTGTGGCAGCTGGGGCTCGGAATCACTGGATATCAGATTTGGGTCCAAGGAGGGGTTAATGTGGAGGATGGAGCTGAAGTTTGGTCAGAATTCCACCAGCTGATCCCCCCCAGGAGCCCCAAAACCAGCTGGAAAAGCCCATTGTGGCATCTGGGAAAGCCCCTCCTGCTGGAGCCGAACAGGAACAGCCTCCCCACTCCGACAGTGGGAAGGGAAATTATCTGGGAATGAGGCTCGGATTGTGCCGGCCTTTCCGGGCTGTGGTTCCTGTTTTGCTGCTCCTGTGGCTTTATAGGAATCAAACCACACCAGGGACTGTTTTCCCTGTGATTTCCATAAATTCTGGCTGCAGGGAAGTGGAGCCAAGACGGTTTTATTTGGGTGATCCCAGGGGTTTGTTGCAGCCTGGAGCTCATTCCTCCAGTGGCTTTGGGCATCCTTTGGGAAGGATTTCCAAGCTCATTGCAGATCCTTCGGGATCACTGCTGTGCTGGGAATACTGATCCCACCCTGGGAACTTTGGGGAGTGGAGAATTGATGGATTTAGGAGAGGAAAACTGATTATTGCTGGGGAATAAGAGGGGTGGGGATGTCCTGGTGGGATCTCCTTTGTATGTCCTGGTGGGATCTCCTTTGTGTGTCCTGGTGGGATCCCCTGTGTATTCTGGTGGGATCCCCTGTGTATTCTGGTGGGATCTCCTTGGTGTATCCTGGTGGGATCTCCTGTGTATCCTGGTGGGATCCCCTGTCTCTCCTGGCCCTTTCCTGTTTCTCCCACCTGGGAAGGAGCTTCACCCACTGCCATTCATGGAGAGACTGGATTGAAGCTGCCTCATTAACACAAACCTCTTAATTAGCCCTGAAAAGCAGAGGGAGCTCGGAGTGTTTTATCCAGCTCTCCCCTGGGATCACCCCCAAGGATATCCAGTATTCCCAAGGGAAAAGGAGGCTGCTGCTGCCATAACCCAGTGGGAACATCCCTTCTCCAGTTCCTGGGATGATTTATCCCCTGGAGCTCCTGGAAACCTCATTTCTCCTCCAGAGCATCTCATTAACCTTTAGATTTGGGAGTTTCCCAAGCAAGAAAAAGTGGGATTGTGGCTGGAATTTGGGAATTTGTTGGGATTGGGGTCAGGAAGGGAAGGAACAGCCCCCCTGCTCACAGCTGTGCTCTTTCCCTGCAGGTTACGGCACCTGGAGCACTGGGACCACCAACACACAAGGTGAGCTTGGGGGGGACCCCTTTTTCCTTCCCCTTTTTCCTCCCGCCTTGTCATCATTGCAAGTCCTCCCTGCTTTCCTTCCCATTCCATGCCAGTGATCCACGACTTTTCCCAGCCATTACTCTGATTTGTGTGTATTTAATCTGTGAATTTTGGTGCTTCCAGAGCTGAAATTTCCTTTTCTCCCTGTCCTGCCCAGGTTCCTACGCCACGAACGCCACGAGCTGGCAAGGTGGGTGTGGAGAATCCCGGGATTTGGGGAGCCCTTCCAGCTCCTCCAGCCTCAGCCACTGCCCCTGCCTGGAAGCTGGAATGAAGAACTGCTCCTCCTCACTAATTAATGCCTTTATTTTACCCTGTGTTTATGATTCTGCCTCAAGAGAGGCTCTGTCTGACGGTTCCTTAGGGGAGAATGAGCTTGGGGGTGAAAAAACTTAATTTTTAAACATCTCTGCTTCTTGTTTGACCTGGAACAGCCAAATGGAAGCATTAATAAATTGATTTTATTGAAATACGTCATTTCTCCCTCAAAATTCACGGTTTGACCGTGCAATTCTGGGAGCTGGAGGGGACACAAATCCCTTCTCTGTGTGCAAACAGCTGCTGCTTCCTCAGGAAAACCTTGTTTTCCTTTGTTAATAAACTTTTCCCCTTAGAATAGTTAATTCATTTGCCTTGATTCGAATTATTAAAATGAATTAACGATTTCTCCAAACTAGAAATTCAGTTAAAAATAATTTCAGGCTTAAAATTAGCCAGCCCTGCTGTGGATGCCCCTTCCCTCCCAGCCTGTAAATCCCATTTCCGTGCTGTCAGTGACCCAGGGCCGTGTGTTGAAGCCCCCTTTGTCCCCCCAGGCTATGAGGGCTACGATTACTACGCCCCACAGGGCACGGCCGCCCCCTCGGCCGCTTCCTACGGCTACGGCGCCGCCTCCAGCGCCTGGGAGCCCCCCAAGGCCTCGGAGCTGGGACTCGGCTCCGACGGCGCCACCGGCGCTGCCTACGGGGCCGCCGACGGCACCGCCGAGAACTCCGACTCCATCATCGCCAAGATCAACCAGCGCCTCGACATGCTGTCCAAGGAGGGCAGCGCGGCCGCCGCCGACGGGCTGGAGGAGCACGAGGGGTGAGGGCACTCCCGGGGTGCTGGGGTGGAGCATGGGGGATGGAGAACAGAGAGATCCGGGGGCCTGGTGGGAGTGGGAATGTGGGAGAAGGGTCTGGCTCTGGGTCCTGAGGGGTGAGGGCAGTCCTGGGGTGTTGGGATGGAGCATGGAGAGCTCCAGGGGGCTGGTGGGACTGGGAATGTGGGAGAAGGGTCTGGCTCTGGGTCCCGAGGGGTGAGAGCAGTCCTAGGGTGTTGGGAAGGAGCACAAAGAGCTCCAGGGGGCTGGTGGGACTGGGAATGTGGGAGAAGGGTCTGGCTCTGGGTCCCGAGGGGTGAGAGCAGTCCTGGGGTGTTGGGAAGGAGCACAAAGAGCTCCAGGGGGCTGGTGGTGTCGTCCAGTGTTTGTCCCTGTGCCAGCTGGCCCTGTCAAGGGTTATGACTCTGGGGATTTTTCTTCTCCCCTGGTTAAATCCTGCCAGGCTGGAGATTTTTCCATCTCAGGGTCTGTTTTACTGCTGAAAAAAGAGCTTAAATCTTGGCCAGAATTCCTGGATAATTGAAGTTTTGCCTTTTTTTGGCTGTTTGGTGCCACGGCCACACCCAACTCTGGGGATTTATCCACCTTAGCCCACACTTGAAAGCCAAGAGAAGCACCTTTTGGGATCCCCTTTCCAGCTGGAAAAGCACAATTCCAAGTACTTTAGTGCTGTGCAATGGGTACACTTGGGCCATTCCCAAAGGATTTCTGCCCAGATACTCCAATGAAAAACTCCTTTCCCTCAGTGCCCATTAATGTCCTCCAAAACAGGGAAGTGACGTGGGATCCAGAAAACAACCAGTTCTCAGGGCTTAAAAATACTCCTACTCCATTTCTGTGGCTCTCACCGGTCGGGCTGGGATGGGAAGGGATTCAGGGAGACCCTTCCAGGCTCTCACCTCGTTCTCCCCCCGCAGCTCCTTCCGCTTCGAGTCTTTTGACTCCTACGACTCCCGCTCGGCGCTGACCGAGCGCGACCCGTATCGCTCCGGCTACGACTACGGCGAGGCCGGAGCCGAGCGCGCCGATTCCTTCGGGAGCCAGTTCGATTCCCGCCGGGAGCAGCCCCGGAGAGGAGGGAACGGCTTCGGGCTCCTGCGGGGCCGCGGGCAGAACCGCGCCCAGAGCCGCGGGCGCCTCGGCAACTTCGGGCGCCCCGAGCAGTTCCTGCCCTCGTCCAGCTCCGAGCGGCTCTCGGCGCGCTGGAACGAGCTCAACTACCTGGGCGGGCGTGGCATGGGCGGCGCCGGCGCCGGCAGGTTGCCGTCCCTCTTCTCCCAAGCCCTGGTTCCCGAGTACGGGGACTACGGGGATTACGGGGACTACGGGGATTACGGAGACTACGGCGACTACGGGGACTACGGTGACTACGGGGACTATGGCGACTACGGAGATTATGACTATGGAATGATGGGCATGGGAATGGGGCGCTACGGGAACGTGCCCTACGGAATGGGGAGGCAGCGCAACAGGGACAGGATGGGGGCGGCGCCCTGGCACGTGAACACGCTCACGGTGAGTCCGGAGCTCTGCTCCCGGGGTTGGGGTTTCTCCAGGTGGTGGGTTGGGTGGAGAAGCCCCTGGAGAAGCAGGAGTTGTTTGGTGGTGGTTCTGCCGTGGAATGATTCTGATGGTCCTTGGTGGAGCAGAAGGGCACCCGTTTGCACATGAAACAGCCTCCAGGTGCTCACCCCATCCCAGACTCCCAAATCTGCTCCCCAGGGTACCAAAACAGCCTCCGAGTGCTCCCCCCATCCCAAATCTGCTCCCCCCATCCCAAATCTCCTCTCCAGGGTCCCAAAACAGCCTCCGAGTGCTCCCCCCATCCCAAATCTGCCTCCAGGGTCCCAAAACAGCCTCCGAGTGCTCCCCCCATCCCAAATCCCAGCCCTAAAAGCCTTTCCTAACCAACAGTAACTCCGCAGGATCCCCAAAAAGTAAACCTTTGTAGGAACAGGGGAGAGGCTGGATGGAATACTTTGATATTTACGCCCTTCTGGTGCCTCAAGTGGGTTGATCCAAGGATTTTTCCCCTGTGTAGCCCAAGAGAAGAGGCTTCCGGAGCCGCTCCGGGGGGCGCTCCGACGGGGAGGGGGGTCGGAAGCGGAAGCAGTCGCAGAGTGGGGACGATCCCGACGCCAAACAGCCCCGGACCGACAGTGAGGGCGATGACTCCGACAACGGTACGAGCCCCTGTGCATCCCAAAGTGACCCTTTTTCCCTGGATTTGAGCTGGTTTTCCCAGCTCCTGGAGTTCCCTCCCGTTCCGGAGCTGCTGCTCCCATGGCTGAGTCGTTTCTCTTTTGTGCAGCAGACGAGGGAGAAGAAGAGGAAAAATCTGGGGATGAAGCTGACAAAGGTGTAAGTAACTGGTTGGTTGTTACCCATTTGCATGGAAAATGTGGGAATATTGCAGCTCTGGAGCAGTTTCCTTTGCCCCTGTAGGGGTTGGAATACCAGAAATAGTGTTTGAGCCCATGTATTGGGAATTATTTGCTCCGTGTAATCCCCACAGGGATCACTGGTGGAGTTGCTGCACCCCTGAAAGCTCTGGGATGGGGAAAGTTGGAATCCTGCCCCTGGGTGTGGCTTTTGGGGAAGCTCCTTAGGGTGAAATCCCCATTAAGGGGAGGTTTTCCAAGCAGGATTGGGATCCTGGACTCAGTTTGGGATCTCCATGTACAGAACATTGAGGGGCTGGAGTGTGTCCAGAGGTGGGACTGGAGCTGGGGAAGGATTTGGAAAACATGGGGAAGGTTCTGGAGCAGCAGGAGCGGCTGAGGGAGCTGGTGGGGCTCAGCCTGGAGAAGAGGAGGCTCCGGGGGGACCTTCTGGCTCCCAAATTCCAGGAAGGAGGTTGGAGCCAGGCGGTGGTGGGGCTCTGCTCCCAGGGAACAAGGGACAGGACAGGAGGAAACTGCCTCAGGTTGTGCCAGGGGAGGCTCAGGTTGGATATTGGGGAAAATTCCTTCATGGAAAGGGTTGGAACAGACTGCCCAGGGCAGGAGCGGAGTCACATCCCTGGAAATGTCCAGAATCCATGTGGATGTGGCACTTGGGGACACAGTTTCATGGTGACTGTGGTGGTGGTGGGTTGGTGGTTGGACCTGATGATCTTTAAAGGTCTTTTCCAACCTTAATGATTCCAAGACATGGAACCCAGTACAAGGAAACCCAAGTATTTTATCCATGTCCCTAAAACAGGGACATTAAATCCAAAAGTCACTCAAGTGGCACCTGCTCTACCCATGGAAACTGAAATCCCAACCCCAGTAACACCAGTGTCTCCTTGTGCTTCTCTCTGCAGGAGAACCAGAATCGGGGCGATTTGGCCGAGGCAGGTGGGGTGTCCCCTCTCCCAGGATTCTCCTGGAATGATCCTGCCCTGGGTCCATCTGCTTCCCAGCGGGATGCACCACAGGCTCCATTTTGGGGTCCCATCACCAATCCAGGTGCTGCCCATTCTGGCACATGGAATTGCTGCCCTGGTCAACTGGGAAGTGCCCAAACCACGGCGTTTCTCCTCGGTGTGGATGTTTCCCACCTCCATGGATGGATATTTCCCGTGGCATTCCTTGATTACCCTGCCCTGCCATAAACCAGATGATCTTCAGCGGAGGCTTCGGCCCCCGGGATCACCTTGGTTTGATTAATTCCTTTAATTCATGGGAGTCAAGGTGGAACAAATCATGGAAGGAATTAATCCAGGGAAAGGCAGCTTTCCCTGGGAACATGGCAGGGGAATTACTGATCTCCAGCTTGGAGCTTTCTGCCCCAAAACATGGCACAGTTTTGGTCCCTTTTTTTCTGCTTTGCCAGTAATTGTCAAGGAATTATTAGTGGTGTAGCATGGAGTTGTTAGGGTTTTATCCAGGAATTATCCAGGAATTATCAAGGAATTATTGGAAGGAGGGATAGATCCCAAACCATGCCAGGGAAGCCGAACCACTCGAGTTCTGGCATCTGCTGGGATTTGTGGCTTCCCTTTGGAGCAGCATTTTCAGCCTTGGGAAAAATGGGTGAACAGGGAAGAGTGGGAATTTGGGGAGAAAACAGCAGATTCACTCAAGGAAGGAAGATAGAGGTGTTTGGAAAAGTGAGAGCTCTTCCCACTCTCCCTGTCCTGTTCCTCCCTATGGAAGAATGTTGGGGGTGGGTGGAGCGGGAAGAGGGTTTGGGATTCAATAACTCTTGGAAAAAGAGGTCAGAACGTGGGAGAGCCTCTGGAGCCCAGTGGAAGTTGTGACTCCTCAAAGCTGAGAGCAGAGAGGAATCCAGGGGGGTCGGGGCGCCAAAATCCCGGGAGTAATTCCGATGGATTCCCACAGCATCCGGAGACGGCTGCGAGGATGACGATGAGGAGGTGAAGAAGAAGAGGGAGAAGCAGCGGAGAAGGGACCGGATGCGGGACCGTGCCATGGACAGGTGAGGGGAGGGACGAGCCAGGCCCTGGCAGGATTGGAATTTCTGGGAATAAGGGTGGTTCCTCTGCACCAGTGCTGGGATGGCGCATTTAGGGGGTGGGATTTCAGCAGGGTTTTCCCAGGTTTTGGGTCTTTTAGGACAAGGAGACACCAAGGGGGTTAAAGCACGGATCAGAAGGGGGTTTAAAGGCTGTTAAATAATCCAAAAGGGAATTAAAGGTGGAATAAGCAGCATTCCTCTATCCTGGGGCATTCCCAACTGGGAGGATGATCTTCATGTCCAGGACAATGTCCTGTGGATTCATCCAATTGCCTTTAAACTCAGGTGTGTTTTGGTGTCCACTCCCATCAAACACAGTTTTTATGGACAAAGTGGTGCTGTTTAATCCAAGTGGGTTCTCCAGGGATTATAAAAATCCAGGAGAAAGTGAGACTTTGTGGGATGGCACTTGGGAAAACCTAAGGGGAGAAAATCCAGTGGGGTGGGGATGGACCTGGGCATGGTGTCCTCGTTCAGCCGAGCCTGGTCCTCATTCCCGGTGTGATTCCCATGCTCAGGATCCAGTTCGCCTGTTCCGTCTGCAAATTCCGGAGTTTTGAGGAAGAGGAGATCCAGAAGCACCTCCAGAGCAAGTTCCACAAGGAGACTCTGCGCTACATCGGCACCAAACTGCCCGACAAAACCGTGGAGTTCCTGCAGGTGGAATGTGCAGCCCCCCTTTGGAATGTCCAGCCCCCCTTTGCCATGTCCAGGCTTAATATTTTGGGTTTCCAGGATTTATTTGGGATTTTTCAGGCTTGATATTTGGAGTTTTTTTAGGCTTAGTATATGGGATTTTTCAGGGTTAATGTATCGGATTTCCAGGCTTAATATTCAGGATTTTTCAGGCTTGATTTTGGGATTGTTTTAAGGCTTGGTTTGGAGGGAAAACCCCCTGCCTGGAGGTTCCCAACCAGGGAGGTTTCCCCTCTTCCCTGCAGGAATACATCGTCAACAGGAACAAGAAGATTGAGAAGCGGCGGCAGGAGCTGACGGAGAAGGAGGGAACCAAACAGAAGCCAGATCCCTTCAAAGGTGAGTGTTCTCCCCATGGAATCCTCGGGAATGAGCAGGAAAAGAACCAGATCCCACTCCCAAAGAGCTGGACCAGCACAGAAATGGAGGATTTGGGCAACTTGGTGAAATGAATTGTCCTGGAGGGGAATGGGAAGAGGTAACGGGAAGGGGAAGGAGGAAGGAATGGGAAGGGGAACAGGAAGAAGGATGCTCATCCTCACTGCAGATTCACGGGCCTTGTGCAACATCAGAGGTACTAAAATGAGGTAAGCAGGGAAAAATTCCCAGGAATTGTGGATTCTGTGGCTGGATAATGCAGCTGGATCCCACAGTGGCTGTTAATGGGAAAAACTGCAGCGATGGGATGGAGCTGCTCTGGGAACAAGGGTAATGGGGGAAAATCCACTTGGATTCATCAGCGTGCCTGGCCCTGGTGCTTGGGATTCCCAGGCTTGATTTGAGATTTTTCAGGCTTGTTGTTCTGGATTTCCAGGCCTTAATATTTGAGATTTTCAGGCTTGAATTGGCACTTTCAGACCTAATATTTGGCATTTCCAGGCTTGTAGTTTCCCATTTGTGGTGGGAGCATGAGCTGAGTTTGCTTAAGCCACACGTCAGCTCTAAAATCCTGCAGGAATTGAAGCCAGGCTCAAGAAGGGAGAAGGAATAACCCCAGTGCTGGGAAGAGCTCACCTTGTCCCCCCTTTATTTCACAGAACTTTGGGAAAACAGCTTTGGGGAGGTGATTGCTCTGCACTGGGGCTGTTTTCCTGTGTCTCCTCCTCCTGGATGATTCCAGAGTGGGATAACCCTGGATTTTGTCTCCAAGAGGGGATGTGGGCGCTGGGTTGGGAGCGGCCGGAGGGGTTGGAAAGCTCCAACCAACCAAAGCCCTGATTTCTTTCGGGATTTTGGGAGCAGGGATCGGCCAGGAGCATTTCTTCAAGAGGATCGAGGCAGCTCATTGCATGGCCTGTGACATGCTGATCCCTGCCCAGAACCACCTTCTCCAGAGGCACCTGCGCTCCGCCGACCACAACCGGAACCGCAGGGTGAGCCGGAGCTCGGGAATGTCCATCCCAACATTTGGGGTTATTTACGGCCCCTGGATCCTTCTGGGAACCATCCCTGGGGCCACCAGGACTGGTGGCCAAGCCAGAGCCGTGGGATGGGCCAGGCAGGGTTTGTCCTTCCTTGGGGGGACAAAAACGGGGAAAGAAACAGCAAAAGGGGCAGGAAAAGGGAATTCTGAGGGGGGGTTTGTGGTGGGAGCAGGGACTGTTCTCCCGACATTCTGCAGGGGAGGGGCTGGCTCTTTATATATGCAAAAATTCAAATGAGAATTGGCCTTGAGGGTGTTCAGGGAATTGATAAAGGGCATGGGATTGATGGCTGGACTGGCCCAGGCTGGGAAGGGATTGGGAATAATGTGGATGGAGACACTCTGGGCTCCACATATCCCTTGGAGTGGCTTCGTCTCCGAGTGTTTGACACTTGGTATTAAACCCCGGGATATCTGAGGGGTGTTCAGCTGATCCACATCTTCCTCCAGGGTTTTGTAGTGAAAATGAGCCCAGTGGTGCTCAATCCATCCACATTTTGTGGCACTAGAGTGGTTTCCCAAGCCCCAGGGAGGAAGAGGAGGAGGAGGGAACCAAAACTCCCAACCTGAGCTCCTGGTTGGAATTCCTTCTCCCTGGACTCAGCCCCATGTCCCTCCCGTTGCAGATGGCTGCGGAGCAGTTCAAGAAAACCAGTTTACACGTGGCCAAGAGTGTCCTGAACAACAAACACATCGTAAAGATGCTGGAAAAATACCTCAAGGTGAGTCCGGGAGGGCGTCGGCCCCGCGTTCCGAGGGCCCGGAGCAGCCACGTCGTGCCGGTGCCGGGACACTTCGCTGTGCAGGTTCCACTCGCTGCCTTTCTATCCTTAAATCCTGGATCTCTCTTCCTCTGCAGGCGGTTTTGCCACTTGTGGTGGTTTTTTGGGGCATTTTTTTCCCACTGGTTCCCCTCGCAGCCGGCGCCCACCGTCATTCCAGGTGCCCGTGCCGGGATCACAGCCCAGAAATGGGAATTAAACCAACCAAAGAACCAGACCTGGGGTTTCCCAAAGCCCCTCTGAGCAAGGCCTTGGGGGGACACCAGGTTCCCTCATCCAGGGAGGGCAGGAAGCCACCACTTGATTCCTGCCAGGATTGGGTCTGACCTGGACGGCTCCCGACCCACCCAGGGGGGTGTTTTCCCCCATTTCCAGGGCTGGGGCAGCTCCAGGAGTGACGGAGCCCCCCAGATCGGGGGGTGCATCCCATTCCTGTGATTCAAGCCCTCCCCTTGGCCCCCACCCCTCTCTTTCCCTCCTCTTTGCTTGGGAAGTGGCGGAGCACGGCCTGGCCGATCTCCAGAGCCGAGACGGAGCGCGCGGAGGGGTCGGAACCAGGGTCGGGGTCGGGATCGCTCGAGGCCTCGCCGGCGCTGGGATTGGCAGGATGTGGAGCCCGGGAGGCCAGCAGGGTCTCCGGAGTGCGGGGGGAACGTGCTCCCTGTGGGAATGCCCTCCCTCTGGGAATGCCCTCCATGCGGGAATGCTGCGGGCAGGACCCGCAGCTCAGGAGGCTGATCCCAGTGGGTTTAATGGGCGTCTGTGAGAGAGGAAAACTCGCCTCCTCCTCCTCCTCCTCCAGGCGAAGAGGAAAAGAAGCACTTATGGCTACTTGCTGTTCCCTGGGAATGCGGGAACAGCCCCGGATCCGGCAGGAGGAGCCTTGTCTGCGGGCAGGGCCAGCAGGTGCCCACATTGCCCGCTCCCGGGGGAGCAGCCGTTCCCCTTCCCGGCACACGGGGTGGGTTTGGCCCCATCCCGGCCGGAGCCGGCTCCCAACATGCCCAGGCTCTGTTAATCCAGCCCAAAATAGGGAAAAGCTGCGACTCCGTCCTCTGGGTCCAGGGAAAAGGGACGTCGAGCCCAGAGCTGGCTGGTGTAGGATGGTCATGTTCCTGTTTTCCTGGCACAGGATGGCTGTGTCCCGTTATCCTGACATGGGATGGCCGTGTCTCCTGTTACTGGCACCTCAGAGTTGGTCGGCAAAGGGTGGCCATGTCCTGTTATCCTGGTGTAGGATGGCAATGTCCCATTATCCCAGCGTGGGATGGCCGTGTCCCATTATCCCAGTATGGGAAGGCTGTGTCCCATTATCCCAGCATGGGATGGCCATGTTGCCCTTATCCAGCCTCCCAGGGTTGGCCAGGATGGCCGTGTTCCCATTATCCCAGTGTAGGATGGCCATGTCCCTGTCATCCTGATATAGGATGGCTGTGTCCCTGTCATCCTGATGTAGCGTGGCCATGTGCCCATTATCCCAAAGAAGGATGGCTGTGTTCCTGTTGTCCTGATGTGGGATGGCCTTGTCATTGTTATCCCAGTGCAGGACGGTTGTATCTCCTCCGTCCCAACACGGGATGGCCACGTCCCCACCTCTCAGTGGGTGCAGGATGGCCTTGTCCCTGTTATTCCAGCATTGGACAACCATGTCCCCATTACCCTGGCACAGGATGGCCATGTCCCATTATCCCAACACAGGATGGCCATGTCCTGTTATCCCAACACAGAATGGCCATGTCCTGTTATCCCAACACAGAATGGCCATGTCCTGTTATCCCAACACAGGATGGCCATGTCCTGTTATCCCAACACAGAATAGCCATGTCCCATTATCCCAACACAGGATGGCCATGTCCTGTTATCCCAGCACAGGATGGCCATGTCCTGTTATCCCAACACAGAATGGCCATGTCCCATTATTCCAACGCAGGATGGCCATGTCCCATTATCCCAACGCAGGACAGTCATGTCCCATTATCCCAACGCAGGACAGTCATGTCCCATTATCCCAATGCAGGACATCCATGTCCCATTATCCCAAGGCAGGACATCCGTGTCCTCGTTCCTGGCCTCTCATACTCGTTGAACCTGAGGGTGAGATCAATCCCTGCGGCACCCACGGAGAGAGCGCAGCCCTCGGGGCCGCCGAGCTCGATCCTCGGGGATCTCGGAAACAAAAACTAACCAAATGAAAGTAAACCCCCCCAAAAAGACCGGGACCACTCAAGTGCAACTCCGTCTACCCCGCCAGGGTCCGCAGGCGCATCCACATCTCCTCATGATCAACGGTATCAAAGGCTCCGGCAGAGCTCCGGGCACCTGACCTTGGGCCAGCGCAGGAGGAGGGAGAGCTCCGGAGCCAGCCCAGCACGGTCTCCGTCTCATTCCCAGGTGCAAAACCAGGCTGAAAAGGGGTGGAGGAAAATCTGAGGATTCCAGGTAATGCCAAGAGCCGGCCCTTCGCCATGACCGTGCCCGGCCGGCCGGAGGCCGGAGCCGCAGGGCGATCCCACCCAAGGCTTGGCCGCATCCGTAGATGATGATTCTTGACCGTCGGCCTCACGATTCCTCCTCGGAGGGATGGCGGGACAGTCTCCACCCCGAGTGGACTCCACTCCCCCGGTAGATTCCGGACGTTGGGATCGCGGGGTCGGAGCCCCGGTAGCTCCGCTCCGTAGGGCATCCGGAGACTCGGAACGTTGAGGTTTCTCCTCCACCTGCATGGATCTTCTGGCATGGAGCAGCCACCTGGGCTGACCCTCGGATCGAGGCCGATCCCGGGGTGGGGTGGGGGGATCCGGGGAGCTTTTGTCCTTCCCGCTTTCCGGAGCAAATAACGCATCCAAGCTCTCCCCGCGCTCGCCGTGGTGCCGCAGGGGTCAGGCGAGCTTCTGGTGAGGGGGGAGAATCCCAGAGCTGGGAATTTTGGGAGCACGGTTTGTCCTCCGCTTGCAGCCGGGAGCGCTGGGGCGGCTCCGCCCCAAGAGCCGTGGGGCAACCGTCCCAACTCGGGCCCTCCGAGCGCTCCCGCAACGCCAGCGGATCCCCCGGAGCGAGGGGAGCGGTGCCGGGAGCCGCCGGCCGCCACCGAAGGTAACCAGGGTCAAAATCCAACTCTAAGCCACCAAAATCCCGAATTCTGGAGGGGCTTGGTGTCCCCGAGAGTCCCGGCACGGCCTCTGGAGTCCTCAGATTCCCGAAAAAAGAGGTGACTCAAAGCCTGGCAGCGTCGCCACCCTTCCCTTCCCTTGCCGGCGCGGGAAGGGGATCCCGGCGCCTCTGAGGAATTCCTTTGGACTTTGGTTAAACCCAAATTCCTGCCGGGATGAGGCGCTGCCCCGGAGCCCGCTGGGCCTGGCCCGGACCTGGGCTCGCTGACTCTGTCCAGGCCTGGCATTGCCTTTCCCGGGGGTTCTTCCCTCGCTGCGAATCCTTCGGGATTGTCCCCGGCGGATGGTTTTGGTTTCCACCGTTTTAAGACTCATCCGGCTCCAAACCGACTTTTCGGTGGCCGAAACGAGCCCGTCCCGCGTTTTCCCGGCGGAGATTCCCGTCCCCTGGCCACAGCTCCATGACTCCCCGTGTCTTTCCCATCTTTTCCCGCAGGGGGAAGATCCCTTCACGGATGAAATCACGGATCAGGACGTGGAGGAAGCGCTGGAAGGCGGAGACGGTGCCGAGCAAAGAACGGCCGAAGCCGCTGCTGCCACCGAGGCCACCCAGGAAGGGGAAGGAGGAACAGGGGGAGCCGCCACGGAAGAGGCAGAAACTTCCCAAGAGTTTTCCAAAGCTGAGGAATTCCTTAAAAACCTGGGGGAGCAGGATCAGCCCCCGAAACCGCTGCTGATGCCGCCGTTCCTGCAGGACGACGAGCTGGAAGCAGAGGAGGCGGCGGAGGCGCCTTCGGAAACCACGGAAGAGCCGCCTGCAGGTCCCCAAAACACCCAGGAATCCGGGGGGTCCCCCCAAAATAAAACTGAGGGTTGGGCAGGGAAGGAGGGGGAGGAAGAGGAAAACGGGAATAAAGCCGTGGCTGGAGGCAGAGAGGAAGAGGAGGAGGAGGAGGAGGAGGAAGAGGCTCCGGCGGCTGCGGAGCCACAGCCGGAAGAACTGTGAATATCCCACTGAAGGTGATGGTTCGAGCCGTGATTTCTTGATTGGCTTATTGGGTTTTAATTAATATTATTCGCCTCAGAGCCCAAATTTTGGGGTCTGATTAAGAGGAGGGACCTGGGGCTGCCCCCAGTTTACCTCATTCCGGTGGATTTTCCCTTCACCTCTTCCACTTCTGGTTTTTCCCTCCAGGATGAAGAGCGTGGGAAGCCGGAGCTCATCGGAGGAAAACCCTTGGGCTGGATTTGGGGCAGTTTTAGGAAGAAGAGGCAGAAAAAAAAAAATTTCAAAATAATAAAAAAGTGGAGGTTTGGAAAACCAATAAAAGGCAGCGATTGGATCCTGGTGGCTCCGTGGGTTTGGTCCTTCCCTCCTCCCCTGCTCCCCAGATCCTCCCTTCAGGGAAGATTTACTTGGATGTTTCACAAAAAAGGGAATTTTCCCACTTGAGAAAGGTGTTCGTTTTCCTCACAGCCAGGTGACAATTTGGGGCTGCAGTGAAGTGTTTAAGGAACAATTTGGCTCTAATGGGGCCGTTCTTTGTGCTGGGCAAAGGAATTTAAGTTCGTTTTCCCCAAAAATCCCTTTCCCAGCAGAATTTGCAGGTTCCACCCACATCCTCCCAGTCCAATCTTTTCTCCTAAAGCATTTCCCAGAAAGAAGGAATTATTTGGGCTTTACCAGGTGCCACCACTGGGGTTGGACGTGGAATAAATTCCTTGGGTTTTTTGATCAAAACCCCTTTTTTCACCCCCAAAATTCCCCTTAAACCACATTTATAGGCCAAAAAGGAGAATATTTATTAACCTGCAGCCCCCCCCCTCCATTTGTCCACTGAAGGTGGGGGGGACCTGGGGAATTTGGGGGGGGGGACACACAGGATGGGGGGGGTCTCTGTGAGTGATGTCACAGCCCAGTGATGTCACAGCCCAGAGTGATGTCACAGCCTGGTGTCCCCAGGACCCCCCAGCCCCCCCCAAGACCCCCCGGTGTCCCCAGGACCACCTGATGCCTTCCAGGATCCCCCGGACCCCCCCGGTGTCCCAAAGACCTCCCAGTGTCCCCAGGACCCCCTGGTGCCCCC
>JAWMRD010000255.1:0-18225 GCA_035584875.1 Syndactyla subalaris | reverse complement strand
GATGGATGGGAACAGTGTTGAGGTGAGGGATGGATGGATGGATGGGAACAGTGTTGAGGTGAGGGATGGATGGATGGATGGGAACAGTGTTGAGGTGAGGGATGGATGGATGGGAACAGTGTTGAGGTGAGGGATGTTCCCTTGCTGAGCAGGTGAGAGCACACAGGGAGCTGGACTCTGCTTCCTGCTGTGCACAGAAGTGTGAGGGAGGGGATGGTTCAGGCAGGAAATGTGTAAAATTAGCAAAGAGAAAAGGTCAAAGGTAGGAGAAGCAGGGAAACTAATCTCAGGCTGGGGAGGGAAGTGCAAGTTGCTCTATTTCCTGCAGTGGAGGTGGTTTGCAGTGCCTGATTGTGGCCAGTTCCCAGTGTTCAGGTTCCTGCACTGCCCCAAAGATTCAGGTGATCTGTGGGCTGTGATCCCTGCAGGAGGATGGCTGAGCTTGGATTTCCCCAGGCCTTAAACATCCATCCCACATGCAAAGTTGTGCCTGTCCACATTTAAAAGCATGTGAGAGAACTCATGCAGCTCCAGCCCTTGGGTCTTGGCACTTGTCAGTAACTACTGTATTTGTTTTGCTCTGCAGTGGGGTTATGGAGACTAGGAGTGATCAGGCACTGCTTGGAGTCCAGAATTATTTGGAGGTAGGTCCTTGCTAATCATCTCCTCATTAGAATGAAGCTCCTGGGGTCACATTGCTCAGCTGCAGATACTATCAAGGATAAATTACTTAGAGATTGACACTCAATAAAAGATACTTGCACATAGTTCAAAACACTCTGAAGTTCAAAACAGTCCAAGTGCTTTAGAAATGATGCCACTGTAGAGATTCTGATCCTGAAAAAGTTGTGAACCCTTCAGTGAGACTTGAAATTGAGACATCTGAGTCCAGAGCTGATTGTGAGAGCCCCTGCTCAGGTTCTGCCCCCCCTTGAAGGGTTCCTTAGGACTTGTGGCTTTGCCTCTCCTTGTTCCTAAAACTGCCTCAGTTCTAGTTCATGACAAAATCCTTTATGGATTTGGAAAGGAGCTGCTGTGTCCTCATGGGAGAGGATGTCTCTGATAGATGTTTTCAGAACAAAGCACAGCAGGATGTCCATTGTTCCTCACTGTTTCCTTTCTTTTGGGGTTCTAATATGCCAGGGGGAAAAAAGGTTGTGGTGCTGTTATCATTGTTGTTCCTGGGCAGCTCCCATGGATTCCCAGAACACAGGAATGGCTTTCAGGACCCCAGTGCTGTTGGGGCTTGGAGTGAGTGTGCAAGAGGAGTGTAAAGGACCCACTGTTACACCCAGGAGTAGCAAATGGGGTAAAAGCTCAGCACACCTGAGCCTTGACAGCCAATTGTAGCTGAATTACAAGCTGCAGCTGAATCCCATGTCCTGGTGCAGGGTGGGAATGGAAAGGAAGCTGCTGTATTTGTCTTGGAAGCATCATGCAGTTCAAAATGAAGCTTGTGCATTTTTAGAAGGTGAGAGGTTGTTGAAGAGATTCAGATTGATTGCTCTGAGTTAGAGCTGTGTGTTATTATCCAACCTTTCTGCACCTCCTTTTTGGTCAGTCTGTCCAACCTGAGATGACAAATTTAGCAGTGCCCACCGTGCTTGTTTGGGACAGTCTGCTCTGCATTGGCCACGGTCCTGGTGTTGTGAAGAACAGAGCTGTTGATGCTGCTGCTCCAGGAGGACTTGCTGTCCCACCCAGCCTCTCTGTGACCATGGCCAAGACATTTCCACACCACTCAGGGTGGGAGTTCCTCCTGCCCTCGCTCTGGAGGAAAGTGATGACTTATGGTTTGAGTAACAGTTCTCAGGGTGTATTTCTGTGGCTTTTTGCCTGAGACCATTGCAGGGAAAGTGGATAAATATTGTGCAGATCTTGAAAGAAGAGCCCAGAGGACTTTTCTATCTCATTTATCTCATCCTCTGAGCCATCCAGTGCCTGAGCCCTGGGACTTTGGGTGAGCCCAGCAGTTGTTTTGCATTATCCCAGGGACTTTGTTTGAACAGGCAGATGGGTAGGATGGGCGATTAGGGGAGAAAAGGAGAAGAAAAAAAGAAAAACATGAGCTTATTTGGTGTTGTCTTTTCACAGTATCAGCACTTTGCAGGCCAGTTCTGGGCTATGTGCTTTGCTTTCATGTGGTGGTATTGATGCTGGGCACTGCTGAGCAGGGCTGTGTCTATTAGAACCACATGGGAAGTCTTAAAGCAACTTTAATAGAAAACTTCTGGGGCCTGTAGGAATTTCTCTTCCTTCCTCCTTTTCTGTGCAGCCTTGAACTTCACTGCTTTCCAAAGCCAGGAAGGCAACTGGAGGGAAAGG
The DNA here is from genome assembly GCA_035584875.1 of Syndactyla subalaris. NCBI lineage: Eukaryota > Metazoa > Chordata > Aves > Passeriformes > Furnariidae > Syndactyla > Syndactyla subalaris. The sequence goes on along the minus strand of JAWMRD010000255.1, from coordinate 15,900 downwards.
CAAAATTAAACCTGTAATGAGATCCTTATTGTATCCTGAAGATGTTCAGGCATTTGTTTGCAGTTCCAGGCAAGCAAAGAAACCTGGGAGGTGCAGCCCTTGTGTTTCAACAACTGTCTCCTTGAAAGTGTCATGGGCTGGCTGGTTTGTGAGTGTGTGCTGGGCTAAAATTGCTGGGCTGGGGCTGAGCAGAAGGTCTGTGTCACAGGACAGGACACAGGAGCTTTTGCAGTCCTCAGTGCTGCTCTGTGACAGAGCCCTGTCAAGAGGAAATGGAGACTTGTTTTAGCTCTGGTACAGATGTAGATATTTGATGGAGCTTTTAATATCTCTTGGAGGGGGGTGAGATTTGCAGAAAACACTTTTATTTCTTTCTTGGAGTCAACATATTTGTCTTGAAGTACTTGGAAGCCCAGCTTGGCAGTGATGGGTCCAAACCAAATTCCAGACCTTGTTTCCCAGATGGGGATGTTTGAGCCCCGTGACTTGGCTCCCTCCAGTCCTTTGTGGAAACTTGTAAGATGCAGGACTTCATTCTCTAGTCTCAATTCTTCCAAATGCCCCTGCTACAAAGGAAGATCTCCCATGTAGCACTTTTTGCTCAGGTAAGTGGCTGTTTGTGCTCACAAACACCACGTGCCAGCCCTGCTGGGACCTGCAGCTTTCCCTTCCCTCTCCTGTCTGGTTGGTCCCATCTCCTGAGTTGTTCTCTTGCCCATGGTGCTGGTGAATGCTGCCCAAAACTAACCTTCCCCACAGAGAGCTGTGTTTTGGCCAGCAGCCTGGTGCTGAGGCCAGATATTCTTGCTCATGAAAGGAAAAGGGAGCAGGAGAGGAGAGAAGGAACATACACCAACTCCTTACTATGCAAGGCAGCTTTGCTCCTACCTTCTACCCCCCTCTTCCCAACCCCCTTAAAAAAAAGAGGAAGGAAGAAAGGAAAATGGACCAAAGGAGGTGTCATCTTCAACCTCTGCTTTGATAATAATTTCAGTGACGTAGGACATTGCTTTGGAAACTTCTTTTTCCAGCAGAATCCACATTCTCAGCTTTTCCTTCCTGGCTCCCACTTCAACTTTTATCTAACGAGTGAGATTTTTAATTAGTTGCAGTTGACATAGCACCCAGTGAGTCAGGGAGGCTGTGATGACTTGCAACCAGAAGCTTGCACATTATTATTATTTATTAGAACAGAGTCATTTATAAATCCTGCAGCCTCCCTGGCAAGGCAGTGCAGCCCCTGTGTCTGTGCTGCTGAGGCCACTGCACATGAGGAAAGCATAAGCCATCCAGCTGCTGTGAGGGAGAAACAGGCACTTATTTTTCCAAAACATTCCTGGTGCCTGTAGAGGTTGATGATTGAGTGTCTTGAGGGTTTTTTTCATTTAGACTTACAGGGAGAGAAGGGGGATGAACTTTTGCTTGCCCACCATAGGTGGGTGCACATTAATGGGCCTGTTCTTCATCCTGCTTCTCCTGCATTTGTGCAGAGTGAGGAGAGAGCTGAGCTGGGAATAATAATGGCAGTTTGGAACGTGGATCCATATCATTCTGGCACTCAGCAGTGGAAATTGCAGCATCATTCAAAATATGGAAGTGCTTAATGAATGAAACCTGTTAGCAGAGCAGACCTGCTAAAGGCAACTGATCCTTTCCCCTGCATCCCTGGCACGTTAGAGGGGTGAATTTGCACCCTTGGGATGCTTCCTTGCTGCTCCAGGAATGTGGCTGGCTGGAAAGACTGGGGAAGTAAAAGCTCCATGAGATGTGGCTCAGTGCAAGGTCTCCAGCAGGTGCCAAGCCAAGGGTTTGGTGTTTGGAGCACCTGCTAAAGGGGATGTTTGCATGTTCTGTGGCTTAAAGAAGGGAGCAGAGCCCTGGGACCCCTGAGCACAGAGAGCACAACCAGCTCCTTCATTTATTCCTCTGTCTTCTTTATTCCTTTCTGGCTGGTAAAGAGCTTAACTCCTGCTTCAGTTCCCCCAGGAACCCACAGATGATGCCACAGGAGAGGGATCTGCATTGAGAGCAGTGAAGCCTTTTGAGTTCCTCCCATCCCAGACCCGCTTGTTTTTTAGGGGCTTGTTTGTACCAAAAGGGCAGGAAAAACTGGTTGCTATCCAGGCAATGACTCCATGTAAATAATGCACCTTTTTTGAAATGCAATGTGGGTGATACTAAGAGATTAAAGTACACAGGAACCAGAGGAGGAAACCTTCAGCTGGCTACCAGGACTTTGGAGGGCACAGGTAGGAGGCATTTGCATGGGTGAAGGGTCACTGCTTAGTTGCCTCCAAAGGAGTTCAGCAGTTCAGAAATTCTCTCTTTAAGGAGATTATATCCCATCCTGCTTAAATTAAAGTTAAAAGTGGAGGCAGGGAGCTGGCAGTACATTATCAGCTGTGTGCCTGGTGGGCTGGAGGAGGAATCCACAAAGGTTTCAGGTTTGCTGTCAGTGCTGGTCTCGTTCCTCCTGGGCTACCCAGCACACATTTCTTTGTCACCTCTCTGGGGAGGGGGGAGAAGGTGGTGCTGGACAAGGGCAGCTGTGAAAACACCACTTGTGGAGCATCCCATTCAGTGCTGCACCTCTGGGCAGGGGAAATAACTCAGGGGCTGGATCCCAGCACAGCTCAGCTCCCACTGGCAGGGGAGGAGAGATGCAGTGTTCTCATTATCCACCTTGGCTGAAAGGGGATCCAAAGGAGTGCTGAATCCAAGCTGCTCCAAGCCTGTAGCAAAAAAAGAGGATGTTTTCCATGTTCTGTCCTGTTCTCTCTCTCTCTCAGCTCTGTTTCCACTGACTGGTTTTTGTCTGATGAGAAAGGAGGGGGGGGAGAAGGTGGTGGAGGAAAGGAGGAGCCTGTGAAACCCAAACATCTTCTCAAACTTTTGCATTTGAAATCAGCTTCTGCTTTAAGACAAATTGCTGAGGCACAAGCCAAGGTCTGCTCCAGAAAACTGTTTAATTTCTGTCTGCTTCTCTCAGCTTAAGAGTGATAAATAAAAATGTTCATTGTTAATTGTAACCACATGTGAACTCCAAATGGAAGGATTAGGAAGGGAAAAGTCAGTTTTGTTCTGTTTCCCAGGCCTCCCCCTGCAGCTTGGTGGCATTTTTTCCTGCCTTCCTCTGCATTTTAACTGTGCATTTCTGAGAGCCCAGAATCCTGACTGCTCAAAGAGGAGTCTGGAAGGTATTTGTGAGTCAGCAGTTCAAACTTTATTGGCTCTTGTACCAAATTAAAATCTAATCAAGACCACCGCTGGGTTCTCTGCTCAGGAATGGAGATGGGGGAGAGAAGGAAATTTTTAGTCATTCTTCTGGTTTTCTGTCTTCTTTTGTGGGTTTTCAGGCTTTCAAATGTTTCACTTATTCCCTTTTACAACTTGCCTTGGGTTTTCTGTCTAAGGGCCTGCCCTCACTAAGCAGGACTGTGTTAGCATCTCTTCTGCTCTCTCTTGGTTGAGCGTGAACCTTGATTAAAAGACACCTAATTAATGACTCATTTAGCAGGGCTTTATTTACTTTCCCAGCAGGAACCCTGAGTAATCCACCCAGTTGTTTTTCCTGTTAGTAGGCAGAAGGGAAAGGCAGAATGAAAGGGAATAAAAACCAGCTGTGTGGAGGGGAACAGTTGGGGAAAGGAAACAGCAAGGGGAGCCACAGGTGGATCCTCCAGCAAACCCTGCCAAAATCCCTGTGCAGGACCTAAAGGATCCTCTTGCAGTGCACTTTGCTGACTCATTTTTAAAGGGCACCTCAGCTGCAGTGCAATTTTTAGGGGGTTTTGGCTCTAATGAGCTTGAACTCACTGATGGTGTAATTAAGGCTGTCGTTTTCTGCTTCAGTCCTGCTGTGCCAGAAGTCATGGGGGGAGTGAGGCAGCACCTGAATATTAAGGCAGCTCTGGCTCCTGAAGAAAACAGCCCTCTCGAGGCCTGCTTTAATGCAGCTGAGGAATATATAGGGAAAAATGTATATAAAAATACCCCTCCAGTGTCTTCCAGGGCTGTGTGTTCGTGCTGTGCTTGGTTGTACCTGCTGGGGCAGCTCAGTGGCAGCTCCTGGTGTGTTTTCAGAGCTGTGCCCTGCTTCTCAGCTCAGTTTATTTTGATATTTCCCAAGAAATGCATGGCCTCAGTGCTGTGCTCCCCCTCCTGTGCTCCCCATGGCTGGTGGACTTGTGTTGCTCCCATTGTGGCTGGAAAAGAGCTTGTGCCTGCAGCAACAACCACAGTATTTTACACCCTCCTGCCTGCAAAGGCTGCAGCCCAAGCTCCTTCAGATGCTTGGCTGGTGCCATTCAGACATCCCTGTGCTGCTTCCATCCCTCCAAGGCTTGGCTTTTCAGCAGGGAGTGCAGGGATGGTGGGTTTAAACAGTTAATCCTCTGCCTTGTTTCCCCCTCACCAAACCATACGAGGCAAAGGATGGGGACATGAATATTGTCACTTGATTTTCCACATGTAAGGAACCTCAGGTGGCTCTTTGGATGGTCTCCTTGAGGTGATTTCAGCACAAAGAGGGACAAGCCACTGGTGGTGGGAGAAGAGCCCCAAAGAGGCTGCTCTCTGTGGCTTCCTTTGCCCACAGTAACTCCAGGTCCCTTCTCAGAGCCACCAGTGGCACATCCTGGAGGAGGATGAGGAGGAGAAGGAGGATGATGAGGAGGAGAATGATGATGAGGAGGAGGAGAATGATGATGAGGAGGAGGAGGAGGAGAAGGAGGATGATGAGGAGGAGGAGGAGAAGGAGGATGATGAGGAGGAGAAGGAGGATGATGAGGAGGAGAAGGAGGATGATGATGAGGAGGAGGAGGATCAGGATGAGGAGAAGGAGGATGAGGCTGCTGACCCCTCTTGGTGGTGCCTTTCAGAAGGCTGCCCAGAGCCTCAGGGCCATCACTCCCATCAAGTTCCACATCTCGAGCCGCACGGACAGCGGGGTCCACGCCCTCTGCAACGCTGCCCACGTGGACATCCACAGGGCCCCGGGGAAGGCCCAGCTCAGTGGGGAGCAGCTCCTGCACTGCCTCAACGCCCAGCTCCGAGCCCAGCCCATCCGGTGAGTGCGTGCAGGGGAAGGAGGGGATGCTGCAATGCTCTCCCAGCACCAGGGCTGGGTTTCCCCCTGGTCTGGGCTGGTAAGTCACTGCCTTGCATGTGTGTTGGGGCTGTGGTTAAAGCAGGGTTAAAGTGGTTGATATTATTAATGCTGGGAGAGGAAGGTTAAAAATGAAAAAAATTAATAATTATATTAATATATTAAACTATATTGTATACTGTGTATATGTAGTACATGCTATGTATATGTAGTACATATACATAGTATAGGTATATATTGTGTATATATATTATATACTGTGTATAGGTATTATATACTATGTATATATATTATATATTGTATATAGGTGTTATATATTGTGTATATATATTGTATACTATGTATATATATTACATACTGTGTATAGGTATTATATATTGTGTATATATATAATATACTGTGTATAGGTATTATATACTACGTATATATATAATATACTGTGTGTAGGTGTTATATAGTATATATTATATGCTATATATTGTATATTATATACTACATACTATAGCGAGATATAATACCATATTATCAGCATATAATATAGAATACTTAATAATACACTGAATACAGAGTAAGTATATAATTTATGTGATTTAATTAAATAGTCAACACAAGCAATAATATATGATCAATGTTGAGTATATTAAGATATAATTGATATAACTAGCTATATTAATTATATTATAGAAATAGATAAAAATAGATAGACATATAAAACAGAACCCTGTGGCACATTAAAGCTCAGTCTTGTTCCACCATTGCTGCTGTTGTTAGAGACGCCCTGTGCTGGCAGCCCTGAGAGAGGAGCTCAGGGTGCCCCTGGGGGTGGTGACTCCCTGTCCTGGCTGGAGCCTCCCCCAGTGTCAGGTCCCACTTGGGCCTTCTGGCACCATTTCACACTCACCTTGTCCTGCAAGGGCCAAGGAAATGGTCCTGGAGCCAACAGGTCCTGCTGGGAATGTGCAGCAGTTATAGAAGCAATTCCTACACCTTGGGGAGCTTTCAAAGTGTGGATTGAATTTCGTGTTCTTTGATTTCCTTCCCAAGCTGTGCAGGTTCTCAGTTCTGGTTCTTCCCCAGACATAGGTGCTGTTTTATGGTTAAAATGTGAATTGACTGAAACACTGGGATTTTTAGGCTAAAAGCCACGTCCTGCTGGGTCACAGAAGCAACGTGTCACTTGGCAGCAGTTGTTTTGCTCTGCTCTCTTCCTTCCTGAGTTATTTGGGCTTATTTGCAGAAACCAAAAACTCTTCAAAGGCACAGCCAGGGAGGGTCAAAGCCCTTCAGAGCGTTGTGCAAGAAGGTGGGTGTTTTATGGGAGGTGTTTAGGTGAGCAAAAGAATTTGGGTGCTGATTTCCAGCTGGTGATCCCTCAGAGGTCGAGGTTCTCCCTGTCACTTTGCTGTCACCTTTCTGATGTCTGGTGGTGGGAACATCAAGGAAGATTCTGGAGGCAAAGTCCCTGTGCCAGAGCAGGAGCCCAGGACATAAAAGCACACCCTCCCCAGCCCAGGGAAGGGGTTGGTGTAGGAACAGCACCCTGACTGTGAACTCCACTCTGCTTTATTGTCTAATCTCTTCTTTGTGAAACAGGGCCTGGCCCAAATGCTGACAGAGCAAAGCCTGGGATTTGAGGGCTGACATCATCCTTGCATCTAATCTTGGTTTTGCAAGGGAGGATTCCAGTTCTCCAGGGCTTGGGGACCCAGGAATCCAGCTCTGAATGGGCAGGTGCTCAAACAGTTTGGGGTCTGGGGGAGGGAGAGGGGACTGCTGGTGCTGCCTTTTTCCCAGCAGGTCTCCCATGGTGTTCAGCAGTCCCTGACACAACTTGCTGCAGGGATCAGCTTCTGGAACAGTGGCCATTCCCAAGGCCATGTGCTGTGTGGGGCAAGGAGCAGGGTCACTGGAGGGACTCTGCTGTGCCATGCCCAGAGGGCTCAGTGACTGCAGGGAACAGATTCCAGCCCTGCTGATGGTCAGGAGTGTGTGTGACACTGCTGGTTTGGCCCTTGCTGCTGTAGGAAGGTCTCTTGGGACTGGGCTCCCACTTATGTACCTTCTGTAGGTCTCTGCCAAAGAAGTGTTTAGTGCCTGTAGCTCTCATGGCCTCAGGATTGGGTTTTCCAGTGTTTTCCTGCAGCATTTTTGGAGCTGTGTGTCGGTGATGCTTTGCATTTATTTAAATACAGTGGGACCTTTTATCTTTGGGATCTCAGCTGGAGCAGAAGCTGCAGCATCTGTCTCAGCCAGCTGCATTCTTTCACCTCTGAAGGAGCACCAGGGGAGCCATCAGAGGGGGAAGGGGAAGAGGAAGTGAAATCCTTGGAATCTGAGCTCAGGAAAGAGGGCAGGAAGACCCTGTGAGAGCCTCCTGTCTACAGACACACAGTTCCTGTTAGTGGCTGTTATGTTGTTTTATCTGACCTTTTCCCCTGGTGTTTACAGTGCCTTTGGCAGTCCCCAGCCAGCTGCAGGAACAGCATAAGGCCACCCTGCCTTCTCCCTTGGATCCTGACAGTGTCCTGACTCAGGTGTCACTGTCCCCGCCTTGTGGGACCCTCCTGTGCTGTCCCTGAGCAGGTGAGCTCAGCCTTAGGGCAGTGTGAGGTGGTTGTTGTGCTGCTTGAGCTGGATACAGAGCTTGCCTGCTGCCAGAAATCCATCTGAATGTCACCCCCCCCTAGAAATCCAGAGGGGAATTTTCCCTCCCCACCACCTTATATTTGTTTTGGCAGTTTTGCAGAGTTGGTTGAGTCTTAAAGGTTTCACAGGGGGCACTTGGAGGAAAAGCAGATTCTGATTTCACTACTTTTGCTCCCCAGCCCAGGGACAGCCATGCAGGAACAAGTCAGGTCATGCACCCCAACCTGAGGTGGAATATTAGCAGGATAATAGGGGATTGACAGCTCTGCACTCACAGATCCAGTTCCTCCACTGGCCTCTTCAAGCAGCAGTTCAATTCCTCAGCAGTGAGAGGCCACCAAACAAATCTCTCTCTCAAGCTGACTGGGAGTTCCTGTCCCTTGACAGCTTTCACCTTCCCTGACATGTGTGCAAAGACACTAAAGCAGCTGCTCTGGGGTGGGGCTGGAGGTGATTTCTTTCCAGAATTAAAAATAATATTCTGAAAGGGAATTTGACTTGTGCAGGGTTTTGGTTGTTAATTTTGCTGAGACTGAAAAGTAGGTCAGAATCTGCACACCCTGGAAGTCAAACCCTTCTGGATGTTTTAGCAGTAACAGGGAACATGAAGTAGGTCATGGTTTTGGTTTCCTTCCTTAAAAGACTGAAGCTTTTTGGGAGCAGAACTATCTGATTTTCCAGCCAGGGAGTGTGTCTGTTATGGTCAGTCTGTTTTGAGCATCACCAGCCACTGAATCTCAGTCTCTTCCCTGAATTTGGGGCTGGAACATGCGAGTTGTGTGTTGAGCTTTAGTGGATTAACTTGTCCTGGAGAGCTAAAAGTGCTGTTGGGACCCTGGTGTTTTCAGTGCTGGAAGTCACACAGATCCAGAGCTATAATTAGGCTCATCCTAAGAGCAGACAGGGTTGCTGCTGAAGAGAGTTTAGCTGGAAACCATCTCCAAAAGGGAGCAGCAGTGGGATCTCACAGAGGGGAAAAGTTGTCTCCTGCTCAGATCTGACAGGTTTCAGAGGTGATACCTTCTCACAGAATACAATCCAGCCCTGCTCAGTCAGGCTGAGTTTTTCAGGAAGCTTTTCCTTCTCCCTGAGGCTGAATCTTCCAAAAATGGTTCATCTGCTTCCCATTAAGGAGCCCAGTGCTGGGCATGAGCCCACGTGTGCTCAGCAACCATCCCCTCCCTCTGCCAATATTACTGTGCCAAGAGGAATTCTCTCCCAGTGCTGAGGAGGGAACTCAAAACTTTCATGTGGTTTGCAAGCAGGGGGTGATGGAGAGAGGGATCTCTGTGAGAACACATTGTTGGTGATGGAGCTTGGAAGGAAAACAAGATTCCAAGCGGGCTGACTGTACCATCAGCCACAATAACCTTCTTTGTGGCCTGATGGGTCCCTTCCATCAACTGCTCTGTCTTTTGAACTTGGATTTTGGTCTCAGAGATCAGAGTGTATTTCAGAGATGGGGTGATTGGAGGAGGACTCTGCTGTCCCTCTAAGTAGGGATGGGGATGCCAAGGGTAAACTCACACCTCCTGTTCCTGGTTTGGTTTTGTAAGCACACAGTGAGAGTTGTGTGAGTGACAAGGCAGAGCTGGGATTCCTCCCACCTCCTGCAAATTGGCATTTATTCCCTGTTTTCAGTGGGGAGAGCAGGATGTGCTTCTGCAGGACATCTTTGTCATTTCTAGTTACGTGGCTTTGGGCTTTTTTTCCCTTCCACCTCCTCTGTTGGAAAGGTAAAGAATGCCATGAGTCTTTATTGACCATTATTTACCCATTTAAAAACAAAATGGGATCTTAACAAGGCCTGAAATGCAGCTGCTGGAATAAATGCTGGAAAGACATTCATAGCTAGAAGGAATCTGTTGCATCTTAGCAGAGGCAGGAGAGGATGCCTGTCTTGAAGAATTATGTGGGCATAAATAGACCTCTCTGAAAGAATCACCCTAAAAGGATGGTTATTTAATAAAAATCACAGAAGTGTTAACAAGAGAAGCTCCAGATAGATGACATGCTTGTGGAGGCATGTAGGCAGGGGAAGAGAAGTGTAATAATTTTATTATTGTGTTTAGAAGAGGCTGGAGGCTCCTGGGTTCAAACTCCATGGGCCTAGGGGATGGAGTTTGCATTTCTCCTGATAGTTTATAGCACTGGAGGAATCTCCTGGGCTTGTTATTGCAAAGCTTTGTGGAGCCCTGTGCTCAGCTTTGATTTCTTCTTCTGTGGTCTGAGCCTTTGCACTCGAGGCATGTGAGCCAGAGGCACTTGAGCTGGCAAAAATCCCCCAAGCACCAACCTTTTCAGAGTAAGTAAAGAGATTTCACTGTTACCTGGTCCCAAATGGGATCCTGTTTTTTCACCCTGTCTGGATCCCTTCTCACCATGCCAAATGCCAAGGGCAGAAGGGTTAAAAAACTCCCTTCTAAGGAGAGGAGCACCTGCAGAGAGGCTGTGCTGGGTCACAGGGCAGCAGAATGAGGCAGCAGCCACTCTCTGGGCTGGGGGACACTGAGATGCAGTGGAAGCTGCTGTGGTGACACCTTAGGGGAGGTGAAGACACACAGAGAGCTCTGGTTTCTCCCTTGCCAGGGAGAAGGGGCACCCTGGCAGCCTCAGTGCCCTCCCCTCTGGCTGTGTGTGGTGGCATTGCCTTGGAGCAACACACTTTCTCCCTCTGTTTGTGGAGGAAAACAGGGAATTTCAGCTGCCTGGAAAGCTCCTTCTGCCTGGGGTCAGTGGGACATGAGTGGACAAGTGGAGAAAATGGCTTTTGGGGCCATTCATGTGACAAGAGAGGGTTCCCAGGGGCTCTGCCAGCAGCATTCTGCTGGTTTCAGTCAGCCTGCACCTCGGGAATGGGGTACTCACCTTTATTTCCAGTGCTGCAGCCAAGTGCTGTGTCTTGGAGCCTGTGGGGGAGGTTGGCAGGAGGGTGACCCACTTTCCAATGTCTCCATCTGCTCCAGCTGCCCTTGGGAGGGAGCACAGAGGGCTCTGTTGGGTCCATCCCACTGGGTTTGGGGTGTGCAGAAGCAGAAGGTGAAGGGTTGGGAGGGTGTGCTCCTCACCTGGGCTGAGCCTCACCTTGAGCATGGCCAGCAACACTCAGCCAGAGGTGAAGTGCAGTTTGATGGGCTGGGGGAGGTGTTTGGTTTCTGTGCAAGAGAAATCACACCCTGTTGGCTGCCATTTCTCAGCTGCTCCATCTCAGCCTCTTGTGACAGTGTGAGTGTCCCCAAAAGGTGTTGGGAGATGACCCAAAGTCAGAGTCAGATGTCAGATTGAACTCTTTTCCCCTTGTCCTGACTTCAATAAGGCAGAAGAGCCTTCTGTCATCACACACACGCTGAGTCTGACTTTATTCAGCCAAGAGATGCCTGTGGCTCCTTCAGGTGCAGGTCCTTGGGCAGGGGCTGTCAGGAGAATGATATTTCATCAGGGACTGGAGAGACAGGACAAGGGGGAATGGGTTCAAACTGGCAGAGAGGTTTAGATTGGATATTGGGAGGAAATTCTTGGCTGTGAAGGGTGGGCAGGCCCTGGCACAGGGTGCCCAGAGAAGCTGTGGCTGCCCCATCCCTGGAAGTGTCCATGGACAGGTTGGATGGGGCTTGGAGCAACCTGAAATAGTGGGAGGTGTCCCTGTCTATGGGGAGAGGTGGGACTGGATGATCTTTAAGGTCGTTCCAACTTAGGAGATTCCATGATTCTATTTAAGTAATTAAAAGTGCAGTTTCTCCAAGAACCCCCTGCATGTTTCCCTTCCCATCTATGTGGTGACCAGTCAAATTAATGAATTAACGTGTGCCATTTCTGTCCCCCCCCCTCACCCCTCTCTGTCCCTGCAGCATCCTGAGTGCCCACAGGGTGCCCAGCACCTTCCATGCCCGCTTCTGTGCCCTCTCCAGGACCTACATCTACAGGCTGCTGCTGGGCTGTGCTCACCATTCCCAGGTGCCTGTGTTTGAGAAGGATCTCTGCTGGGCTCCTGCAGGAGGGTGAGTGTCTGCCAGGGGGTGGCCCTGGGGAGCCACCTCAGCCAGGAGAATAAGAGAATGAGGCTGAGGGAGCTGGGGGGGCTCAGCCTGGAGAAAAGGAGGCTCAGGGGGGACCTTGTGGCTCTGTAACCCCCTGAGAGGAGAGGGGAGCCAGGGAGGGTCAGGGTCTGTCCCAGGGAACAGGGACAGGAGGAGGGGGAATGGCCTCGGGCTGGGACAGGGGAGGGGCAGGTTGGACATCAAGAGGAATTTCCTCATGGAAAAGGGTGGTCAGGCCTTGGCAGGGACTGCCCAGGGAGGGTTGGAGTGCCCAGCCCTGGAGGTGCCCAAGGAAGGACTGGATGTGGCACTCAGTGACAAGGTGGGCACTGGGCACCAGTGGAAGTGGAAGGCTTTTCCAACCCCAATGATTCTGTGATCCTTTGAAAGGCTTGGCTTTTGGGGGCAGTAGGAAGTGGGACATTTCCACACGTGGGTCCTCATTCCCCGTGGGCATTGATGGGCTTTCAGTGGGGAAATGCCCTGAGTTGTGGTCACTGAGCCCTGGCACTCCCAGCCCCTGCCAGCTGTGCTGGGCACACTCAGCACTGCCCCAACACTGCCTGGCTCTGGGGAAGGTCCCCCAGGGACTCTGTGTGTCCCTCCCCAGGGTCTTTGTGTGTCCCTCCTGTGGAAGGGACAGCTTTTCCTCAGCTGACCTTGCCTGGAGGAGCAGGGCTCTGATGAGATGCACAGTGGCACCAATGCATGGCCAGCAGATCTCAGGGCTGGAGCTGTGACTTCACATGCAGGGCAAAATGAGGGCTGAGAATTCTTTTTTATTTATTTCCCCCTAGTTCTGTTTGTCTGAATCTCCCCTCTCGTTCCCTGGGGGTTTGAATAGTGAGAGCCACTGGCTGCGAGCGACCCTACAATAATAAATCAGGATATCCAGCTCAGTATTCACTCACTTGTGTTCTTGGAGCGAGCACCGAGTCATAACAAATCAGTGCTTGTGTATGCAAGGGAAGAAAAACAAATTCGGTGCCATTTAAACAAAAAAATAAATAAAATAAAATCTTAGGGCGTGATAAAGAGTGGGTGAGAAAAAAAAGCAAACAAACCCCCAGGAGATGATTTGTTATTGTTCCTTTAGTTTCTGTAGTACTGAAATAAGCATACCTTCAACAAACCTGGAGGTTTCTAAGCCAAGATTTTGGAGCAAAGCAGGTTTGGGCCAGTTGTGGTTATTTCCTCACCACTATTGGATAACAGTTGTGGGTAATGGGGGGAAAATGGAATTTCAGCTGTTGTAGGAGAGGGATGGAGATGCCATTGCCCTAACGTTAAACTGCTGACTTTCTCTTTTGTGGGCTGTGGAAGGGAAAAAGGAATATGAAATTGCAGAATTGGATGTTATGTGCACAATGTGCCTTAATCACAGCCTTTATGAAACTGCATTTAACCGAGTCCAGACACTGCAATTAATATTCTCAAATGGCAGCAGCACGTGGAGGAAAGAGTGAGATATCAGAAATGCTGAATGGGAGGAAGTTTTTCTTCCTGAAAGGTGGGATATTTGGGCTGCCAGGAGTGGAGAAGGTCCTGTGTGTGCTCTCCTGGGCACATCTGGGCTGTGTCCAACACATAATGCACATTGAAGCTCTGCAGGGATCTGGGCTGGCAATGGGGAGCCATCAGTGCTCGTGGGGGGAGCTGGGAGAGCTCCTTATTCTTCTTCAACCCAGGGAAAAAAACCTTAATGATGCTGGAAAAATGATTTTCTTTGGTTTGGTTTTGTTCAGAAACATTTTGGTTCTGGTGAGACCTGAACAAGCTAATCCAGGCTCGTGTGTACTCGCTCAGGGTTTTCTTAGCAGCAGTTTACAGAAATACAATAAAAATAAGCATCTGCTCAGCAAATACACCAGTAAATCTGCCTAAATTCCTTTGCCTGAGACTATTTTGAACAGACCTTCAGATGAAGAAGTCTGGATGACACTTTTGATTCTGAGTTCTGCCCTTGGCCTTTTTCTTGTGCATCCCCACCTTGGTTTCATCTCTGCCCATTTGCTCCCTCATTCCACTTCTGTTGCTTCCTCATTTCCTCTTCTGGCTCTTGCAAATTTAAGGTTTGAAAAACCATCATGAGGTTTGATTGTTTTGTGTTTTTTTTATTACCTGGCAGCATCTTTTCCACTTTATAAGATCCAGCTACTGCAAAGCCTTTTGGTCACAGAATCACAGAATATTGTGAGCTGGAAGGGACCCACAAGGCTCTCTTGCCCTGAGCTGCCTCCAGCAGTTTGGGGGGGGTTATTTCAGCTGAACTGTCCAAGGAGCACAGCAGGATGAAGGTTTGGGCAAGGAGCCTGTGCCTGCCAGCCCTTCAGGCCTGGGGCTTTGAATACCTTCAGACCTGGGCTCACTTGGCATTTTGGTTTGTGGTTTGGGCCATCACAAGAGAGGCTCCATCAAAATGTGTTTCTGCAGCAAATCCTTGTGGCAGGGTCAGGTTTCTCATGGCTTCCCTGCACTTTGAGCCCCTCCAACAAACTGCTCCTGCCTGATACTCCCTTCCCTCTGCTGTGTGTGTTTAATTGCAGCCCCCTGAACATCCCTGCCATGCAGGAGGCAGCACAATTCCTGCTGGGAACCCACGACTTCAGCACCTTCCGCTCGCTCAGCTCTGACACACCTTTCCAGTCCCCAGTGAGGACCATCCTCCAGGTGGACATCCACCCTTCTTCTGGCCTCCTGGCCCACCACTACGAGCACAGGTGAGAGCCCAGGGTTTGTTCCAGGCTGTTCTCCAGCCCTGTTTTGGGGACTGATGCCCTGCTTGCCTCACCAACCCATTCCTGTGCTGGGGCTGTGCTGAGGGACAGCTTGGAGAGGACATTTCATTCCTTCTCCTCCCCAGGGAGGGGGAGAAAGATGAGCAGGAACTGAGGGCAGGGGAAACTGGTCCAGTTGTTTGTACATGAAAGGCTGGATGTTGTAAACTGGTGGCTGGAATCTGGCACAGAGCAATTCCTGTGAGGTGCTTCCAGCACTCACTCTCATTTTGCTTCCTAAAAACCAGCTCTGCCAGGGGATTAGATTTTTTTTTTATATTTTTTTAGCTCCCCTGCTGCTGTTTTAGCTTTGCCTGAAGACTGGAAATAGGGGGCAAACCCACCCAGCATGTGGGTCAGTGCTGTATGCACTCAGTTCCCACCAGCAACTCCTCCTGTCTTCCCAGGGGATGTTGATGAAATCCAATATTCTCCAGTCATTACATAAGCAAAAGATAGTGGAGTATCAAGTTCTCTCAGGACCAGGTCTTGCAAGTATTGAAATGAAGTGGCTGAATGTATTCTCTCTGGAGCAGAAAGTGAAGGTTTTTCCCAGAAAGATCATGGATATTTATCATCTGAACATAACTTTGGCTTTCCTGCTGGCTTCTCCCACTGTCATGTTTCAGCTGGAAAGCAAACCTGGCTGTTGTCTCTCTCAAAACTCTATTTTTGTGCCTTCTGATCAGGAACAAACTCTTTTCCTTTGGTACTTTCCATTAGATTTGAATCCTTGTGAGCTGCAGCAGCAAGTGCCCCACTCCAAGCCTCACTGGGGCATTGCTGCCCTTTGCAAACAGCCCCCTCTCTCTTCCCCCCGTGTCTGTTTTGACATTTTCAGACAAAAACTGAGAAACAGAGAGCTCTGTATGCTCTGAGGAGCCCTGGGCTCTCAGTTCCTCCCAGCTCCTTCCAGCTCCCCTGATTCCTGCTTTTCCTGCTCACTCTTGGTGCCTGTCCATGCACAGACAGGTCAGGAAGAGCCACCCAGTTGGGGCTGGGCAGGTGGAAATGCTTCTCTCCTTCTGGGAGGGAGGAAATCCTATCCCCCTGGGAAAAGAAAGGATTGGGGGGGAAAAAGGGGTTCATTCCTGCTTTTTATTAGTGCTCAATGGAGAGCTTGGCCTCCCTGTGACCCTGTGGTGATGCTGAGGGACACAGGTGACACAGGAATGCTTCATCCCCAGGGTTCTCTTGTCCTTTAGGATGGGCACTGGAAGTGGCAGAGCCCTGCAAATAACCATTAGGAGCCTCTCAAGGTGTCTCACCCTCAGACCCTCTTTTTGCACAGTAATCCCTTCCCCTCCTTCCCCTCCTTCCCCTCCTTCCCCTC
>JAWMRD010000254.1:0-14641 GCA_035584875.1 Syndactyla subalaris | reverse complement strand
AAAATGCTCCTTAAACCTGGAAGAACCTGAATTAGGTGGGACAATTCTGTGTATGGAGTTCGGGATCTCAGCTGGTTCAGAACATCCCAAAATGGGGTGAAAAGGTCCCAAAGTGGGGTAGAAAGTCCCAAAGTGGAGAAGAAAAGCCCAAATTGGGGGAGAAAATGCTCCTTAAACCTGGAAGAACCTGAATTAGGTGGGACAATTCTGCGTATGGAGTTCAGGATCTCAGCGGGTTCAGAAGGTCCCAAAATGGGGTGAGAAAGCCCCAAAATGGGGTGAAAAGGTCCCAAAGTGGGGTAGAAAGTCCCAAAGTGGGTTGAGAAAGTCCCAAATTGGAGAAGAAATGCCCAAATTGGGGGAGAAAATGCTCCTTAAACCTGGAATAACCTGAATTAGGTGGGACAATTCTGTGTCTGGAGTTCAGGATCTCAGCTGGTTCAGAACATCCCAAAATGGGATGAAAAAGTCCCAGATGGGGAATAAAATCCTCATTAAACCTGGCAGAACGTTGGGTTTAATCCCAAATTTTCCCCTCCCAAAATCTGGTTTTTCCCACAGGAAAACCCCATTTTTCAATGGCAAAATGAGGTGGGGGGTGGAAAAATTGCAGTTTTCCTTAGGAAAACCCCGTTTTCCTGGTCAGAAAATCCCATTCCATCTGTTTTTGGGGGATCAGGAAGGGTTGAATTTCCCTGGCTGAGCCCACTCTGGGTGGATCATTTGGAATATCCAAGCAGGAAGGAATTACAAATCATTTTTCCAAGGTTTTTTCCCTTTCCCTCAACAAGCCAAGCACTGGAAACCCACAAAGATGCTCAAGATAACAAGGAGCTTTTCATATTATCTGCACTTTAATTAATTAAACTCTAATTAACACAGCCCAGGAGGGCAGCAAGAAACCCCCAAAGCCCTTAAAACCCGTGGCCTAAACGTGCAAAAATGTGGTTTTTATCCCCAAATCTGCCCAAATTAAGGTATTTATTCTCTCAGCCTCTTCCTTCAGCTCAACCCACGTGTTGATTAATTCCCCAGGATGGTGTTTAGGGCCGGAATTATCCCATTATTATTTTGAATAATCATCATAAATCCAAGCCCGTGGTGAAGATATTTTAAAAAAAAAGATAAAAATCCCTCTTTTCGTTCATCTGAGCCTCAAAATAGGATCTTTTAAGTAAATATCCAGCCACACAAGAGGGAGAAACATCCCTTTTACACAGAAAAAAATCAGGATTTATCCCTAAATGTTCCTTTCCCAAAATTCTAAGTCAATATTAAGGCTGGATTTGCTTTTCCCCCCCAAAAAAATGAAGCTCTGGGGGAGTGAAAACCCCTAATTTTTTAAAACTCTGCAGCATTTCATGCCTGGAAGTCACTCAGGGAAAGGTTTTTGGGTCAGAATGGCACATTTTGGGGGAAATTGGGGATATTTTATAAGGATTAGTGTGGCCTTTCCCTCTGCTTTTTCAGCTGGGAGAACATTTTGTTACAGAAACCCTTCAAAAAACCCCCAAATTGAACCATTTTGGCTGTTTTTGAGAGCGAACATCTCAACAACTCCCATTTATCCCTTCCCCAACCTTGTGATTTTCCCAAAAACTCGATATTTTCTTTCAATCCCCCCCAAATTTAACCCTCAAATGATTCATCCCACTCATGGCTGGGCTTGACTTGATGTCCTTGATGTTCCTCCACCATCTCCAGGTTGGAAAAAGGGGGAAAAATCCCTTTAAATCCCAACACCAGGGGAAATATTTTGCTTTTTGAATTGGCTGCTCAGCCCCAACCCAGCTCAGCTCAACTCCCCTGCTGAAATGAATCCTCCCAGGGGCTGCATAAATATAAAAGAGCCCCTATAGATATAAATATATATATAAATATATGCATTGAAGATGTTGTTGCAGCTGTATAAATAGGTGGATGACATGCACGGGGTGGATATAAATAAGATTCCAACTTTTCCCTGGCATTTTTCCCACCTCCATCCCCACAAATCTCGCAGAGGGGGTGGAAAAAACACCTTTTCCCAGCCTTTCCCAAGCCCTGCTTTTTGCACTAAAATGAGGCTCTTTGCAAATAAATGGGTGAAACGGCCTCAAAATTTGCTCAAAATGAGCTTTGGGGGGTTTTTTATCCTGCTTAGGCTCCATTTTTGTCTTCTCCAAATGCTTTTCCACCAAATAATGTTGGGTATGGACAAAAATACTCCTTTTTTCCTCTTTTCCCCCAAATTCCCAGGTGGGAAAACCTCCCTAATGTTCAATTAGGAATTTCTGACTTGAAAATGGGTTTAAAAACCACAAAATAACAATTTTAGGAGCTTTTCCCATTCACTTCAGCTTTTCATCCCATGGGATGAGGAGAAAAATAGGGAATTGCTATAAAAATGAGCCCTTTATCCCACCATATTTGGGATTGGGGACCATCCCCAAAATCTGATGGATTTTGGGAATCTCAAAGGGATGTCCTGGATGTCCAACCTTTTGTCTCCAGCCTTTGGAATTTTGGGATGAGCTGGGTTTTCCACCTTCTGCTCCAGAGGGGGTAGCAAGAGATCCATCCCAAAATCTTGGGAAAAAGGGCTGGAGTGAATTCCTGCCACATTCCCAAACATCATCTCAGGACAAGGAGGACTTGGAGAGGCTCCAAGGAAGGAGGAGAAGAAGGGGCTGGAGATCCAGGAGAAGCTGAGAGAGCTGGAGGGGCTCAACCTCAACCTTCTCCCACTCCATAATTCCCTGAAATGAAGGTGAATCCAGGGAAAATTGGGATCTGCTCCCAAGGCACTGGGATGGGATGAGAGGGAACGCCCTCAGGCTGGGCCAGGGGGGACAGCAGCAGGAATTTCTCCATGGAAAGGGTGGTCAGGCCTTGGAAGGGGCTGCCCAGGGAGGGTTGGAGTGCCCAGCCCTGGAAGGGTTTGGTTGATTGGTTGCCCAGCTCAAGCTGTTGGAATGTTGGGAATTTTGGGAATGCAAACCTACGGAATTGGCAGAGGAGCAAGAGGAGCAATCAGGCCCTGCTCACCAAGCAGAGGAACGAGCAGCATTCCTTTATTTTTTGAGGAGCAAAAGGACAGGGGAGAAAAAAAAAAGTCATTTTTTCCATAAAAATCCTTTCAAAAAGCCATAAATGCACTGGATGATGATTCTGGAGCTTCCCAGCCTGGAGGACCAGGTTTCTTCTGAGCAAACCCACCACTAAGAAATCAAAGCCAAGGCCAACCCAACGAGGAGGAGGAAGGGAGAGAGAACAACCCACGTGGGGAAAAGCCAAGAGGGGGTGGGTGGGCTTTGTAGGAGAAAATCCACCTTTTCCAGGGATTTTTGGAGCCTTTCAGAGGAGCCTTTGCCCTCCTTGGGTGGTTTTACCACCTCAATTCCAGGCACATCCACAACCCTGCCTGGTTTCCTCAGGGACATCACCCTGGGCTGGAAGGGCCAGTTGGATGAAGAAGGAGAAGACCTTGAGGAATTTGCAGAAAACTCATTTTTTCAAGTGTTTTTCTCTTTGCTTTTCCCTCTGTCTGAGCTCTTTGGAGACTCCAAAAGACATCTGCTCTCCAAAGGGGATGAGAGAAGAGTCACCACCGACATCTGACCCGGGTTGTTTCCTGCTCCTTCACACCAGCAATGGGATCCCTTCAAAGCCAACCTTCTCCCGGGAGAACTTCCAGCTGAAAGAGCCGGGAAAGGGAAAACATTCCTGCCGCTGGAAGAGGTGAGGATGAAGGAAGGAGTGAAGAGCCAGAGGTGAGCAGTTGAATTTTAATGATATTTATTTCACATAAAAGGGCATAAAATCCCCAACCCAACCCCAAAACCTGGGGAATTTGCATCCCAGGAGCTCGGCTGCCAGGACAAGGTGCTTGGGAAAAGGCCATGGAAGGAGCTGCCCCTTCCCAATCCACTTCTCCTTCCTGGTAAGCCTCTCTTGATGGGCTTGGCATTAATTAAATTAATTAATTAATTAAATTGGGATGTGGAAAAGGGTTTCTGCTCCCTGCCCACCCTGGGGGGAAATGCCAGGCTGGGCCAACCATGAGGGCACCTCCACTGTGTTCAGGGAAGGGCGGTGACGTCGGAAAAATGGGATATTTGGCAGGTCCGAAGCCCTTGGAGAACCTTGTCCCGTTCATTGTTACCCCATTAATGGGGTGCTGGTGTGAGAGAAGTTAATGGGGCACCCTCTAAACAGGGTACTGGTTTTGGACCCATTAATGGGGCATCCTTTAACAGGGTACTGGTTTTGGACCCTTTAATGGGGCATCCTTTAACAGGGTACTGGTTTTGGACCCATTAATGGGGCACCCTCTATTGTTGTAGACCTGTTAATGGGGCACCCCTAACAGGGTACTGGGTTTAGACCCATTAATGGGGCACCCTTTAACAGGGGACTGGTTTTAGACCCTTTAATGGGGTATCCTCTAACAGGGTACTGGTTTTAGACCCATTAATGGGGCACACTCTATGGTTGTAGACCTGTTAATGGGGCACCCCCTAACTGGGTACTGGGTTTAGATCTGTTAATGGGGTACACTCTAAAAAGGGTACTGGTTTTAGACCTGTTAATGGGGCACCCCCTAAACAGGGTATTGGTGTGGGACCCATTAATGTGGCACCCCCTAACAAGGTACTGGTGTAGGACCCATTAATGGGGCATCCCCTAAACAGGGTATTGGTGTGAGACCTGTTAATGGGGCGCCCTCTAAACAGGGTACTGGGTTTATACCCTTTAATGGGGCATACCTTAAACAGGGTACTGCTTTTAGACCCTTTAATGAGGCATCCTCTAACAGGGGACTGGTTTTAGATCCTTTAATGGGGCACCCCCTAACAGGGTACTGGGTTTAGACCCATTAATGGGGCACACCCTAAACAGGGTACTGGTGTGGGACCCGTTAATGGGGCATCTTCTAACAGGGTACTGGTTTTAGACCCATTAATGGAGTATCCTCTAACAGGGTACTGGTTTTAGACCCGTTAATGGGGCACCCTCTAACAGGGTACTGGTTATAGGCCCATTAATAAGGGCATCCTCTAATAGGGTACTGGGTTTAGACCCATTAATGGGGCATCCTCTAATAGGGTACTGGTTTTAGACCCCTTAATGGGGCAACTCCTAAACAGGGTAATTGTGTGAGACCTGTTAATGGGGCACCCTCTAAACAGGGTACTGGTTTTAGACCCGTTAACGGGGCACCCCCTAAACAGGATATTGGTGTGGGACCCGTTAACAGGGGCACCCCCTAAACAGGGTAATGGTCTGAGACCCGTTAATGGGGCACCCCCTAAGCAGGGTACTGGTGTGGGACCCATTAATGGGGCATCCCCTAAACAGGGTAATGGTGTGACACCTGTTAATGGGGCATCTTCTAAACAGGGTACTGGTGTGGGACCCATTAATGGGGCACCCCCTAACAAGGTACTGGTGTGGGACCCATTAATGGGGTACCCTCTAACAGGGTACTGGTTTTAGACCCATTAATGGGGCACCCCCTAAACAGGGTACTGGTTTTAGACCCCTTAATGGGGCACCCCCTAAACAGGGTACTGGTGTGGGACCCATTAATGGGGCACCCCCTAAACAGGGTACTGGTGTGGGACCCGTTAATGGGGCATCTTCTAACAGGGTACTGGTTTTAGACCCATTAATGGGGTACTCCCTAACACAATACTGGTTTTAGACTCATTAATGGGGCAACCGCTAACAGAGTAATGGTGTGAGACCTGTTAATGGGGCACTCCCTAAACAGGGTACTGGGTTTAGACCCTTTAATGGGGCACCCTCTAACAGGGTACTGGGTTTAGACCCCTTAATGGTGCACCCTCTAACAGGGTACTGGTTTTAGACCCTTTAATGGGGCACCCTCTAACAGGGTACTGGTTTTAGACCCTTTAATGGGGCACACCCTAAACAGGGTACTGGTTTTAGACCCCTTAATGGGGCACCCCCTAACAGGATACTGGTTTTAGACCTGTTGATGGGGCACGCTCTAAAAAGGATACTGGGTTTAGACCCATTAATGGGGCACCCATTAACCGAGTACTGGTTTTAAACCCGTTCATAGGGTACCAATATGGGACCCATTATTGGGGCACCTCCTAACCCTAACCCTGATCCTTTCCACCCACCAAACATGGGCAGAAGTTCCTGGGGGGTGTGAACTCAAGCTATGTAGGCCAAGTAGGTAGTGAAACCACCACGTGCCTGGAAATGAGTTTGGAGATGTGGCTGGACCCCAAAGAACATTAAAAATGGGTTTGATTAAGAGTCCCAACCCTCAAACCCATCAAGAAGGTGGGCAAACCACAGGGCATGGTGGCCCTCCCTGCAGTCCACCCACCAAAGAGCCCCTTGAAGGTCCCTCCACCACCACGTGATGCTGCCACATCTCATGGGGGACCCCACTAAGATTCCCTCATGGATGGTCCAGGTCCAGCTCCTCCAAATCCTGAGGGAATCATCTCCCATGAACAAGAGGTTGCCAAAACATCTCCTCCCAACCCCACCACACGCCCGTGAGCTCCAAGGAGATGGGAAGCAGGGGAGGAAGAGGAGGAAGAGGCTATTTTTGGGTGGAACATGCCCTACTTTGGCAGGTGCTTCAGCAGCCAGAGGAGAGGACTCGATCTGTGTCTATTTTATGAGGTCTTTCCATCCTCTGAGTGCTTGGCTGTCTCCAAGCTCCAGACTTGGAGACTGGATGCAATTTAATTAAAGTCTAGTGCTTAATGACACAAGGTGCTGCTAATTATTTTTCGCTGCTTGTCAGGAGGCTTTTATTTTATTTATTTCATTTATTTTTTTTTTAATATTGATTTTTTTTTTCCTTTGGTGGTTGCGAAGAGCAATTTAATTACGGCAAAGGTGGAGGGTTTGGGGGAAACAAAGAACTTTGGGGGTGTGAGTGGAGCTTCCAGCTCTGCCCAAAATGGGGGGAGGACACAAAATATGGTCTGGATGAGTTACCACCTCCAGGGATGAGAAGTGGGGGCAACCCCAGCTTGGTCCACTTGTGTTTGGTCATGGAAAGATGTGAAGAAGCCAACACACAGTCCTAGAACCAACTGGGTTTGGAGAGACCTCCGAGATCAAGAAGTCCAACCCTCGGACATGTAGATGGATCCAAAATTTCATGGAATCCCAGCATGGTTTGGGTTGGAAAGGATCTTAAAGCTTGTCCAGTTCCAACCCTCTACACCTCCCAGCAGCCCAGGTGGCTCCAGCCTGGCCTTGGACACTTCCAGGGATGGGACAACCTCATCTTCTCTGCCCAGACTGTGCCAGGGCCTCCCCATCCATGAAATTCCCATGCCATCTTCCATGGAGGGTGCAGGAATTTTGGGATAAAGGAAAGGGATGCAAACGGGTTGAGTCACCCCAACTCATAGCCCGAAAACCAACCACGGGTTGAGTTTGTCTCTGAAGGATGAGACTTAAAAACTGCCTTTTCTCCTTAAAATAACTTCCCACGCAGCGAGTTGAGCCTCAAACTGTCATTTTTTGGGCAAAAAAAATCTGTTTGAGTCTCAATCCAACCCTTTCAAGCCGAATTATCCTCCCCCACTCCCCCATTGGATCCTCCACGGTTCGTGGGCTGAACGTTCCTCAGCAGTTTCGCCTCGTCAGCAGAAGGAGGATTTGGGAATGGTGTTTTCCCCCTCCCTTCTCGAAATCCTGGGAGATTCCCCCTCCCTAAGCCTCAGTTTCCCCTGGAAAGGGGAGATAATGAGGTTGCAAAGTGCTTTGATCTCTCCTGGCCGAGGGGGTTCTACCGGGCTCCACGACGTGTGTCACCGTCAGCTCTGCCTCTCATGTCAAAGCGTCTTAAGCCGCCCAGAGATCCGTGCAGAGGGAATTAAACGTGCCAAAAGCTCCTCCCAGAGCCGAGGGTTGCACTTTGGAAGAGGGGTGGGAGGGTTTGGTTCTCGAGAAGTCGCTTCCAGAAACTCCTCGGTGATTTCGGGCTCGTTTTTCCAACTCGATATTCAAATTAATCCACGCCCAGTTGGCAGCAGGGCTAAAAGTGAGAGTCTCTTGTAGCAAATGGCCACTCTCACTTGGCAGCAGGGCTGAAAATGAGAGTTTCTTGTAGCAAACCACAGCCAGGTCCCCTTTTTTTGCTGTGAATAAACCCAATTTTTAAGCTAAACCTGTCTTAGAAACCATTATTTTCTTGGGATCTCGGAAAAGCCCCCAATGACACGACAACACAAGGGTGCTACAAAATGCTCCAGTGGAGCAGGAATGTTTTGGTGGCGCATTTAAAAGCATCAAATATTGATTAAATTCCCCAAAACGTGGGTGGGAGAGGGGAGGGACCTGCAAGGAGAAGAGCTGGGTGATGCATTTGCCCAACGACGTGACCTTGAAGACACCCGAGATCATTTGAATCCTCCTGCCCACGACTCTCCTCCTCATCAACCATCTGTTCCCCTTGAAGGGCTCATGCTCTTTGGGGAGAGGTTTAGATTCCAAGGAGCTGGGAAAAAAAAAAGGGAGAGGAGTTGGAAAAAAGAGCTGGAAAAAAAGAGCTGGAAAAAAGAGTTGGAAAAAACCCAGGGAGGGATTTGGAGGTCAAGGATGGATCTGACTCAACAACCTTCACTGAAGAGTTTGCTGCGACCTCTGATGGAACACAAAAGGGGGAAAAAAAGAGGGAAAAAGGCCCAAAATGGGATTAAAAAAAGGAAAATGAAAGAGGGGAGAGACAGGGAAAAGCCAGCCCTGCCCAGTTCCCACCAGTAGGGCAGTGGGTGGTGGCAAGGGCTGGGCAGGAGCCACCAGGCCAATTATGTGGAGGGAGAAACCAGTCGTGTAAACCTTTAATGAACCTTTAAAGGTGCCAAAAAAACCCAGGGAGAAATTAATAAAGCCAAGAGGAAGGGGAGTGAAAAGCTCTCATTAAGGTTTTTGGCAGGTCTGATTAGTGGGTTTAGAGCCCTTAAACAACCATTTAATTGGGAAATCCTCCGGCAGCCCCGGAAAAGAAAGGGCCAGGCACAAAAGCGGCCTGTTCTCCTTGTTGTTGGGAAGCTGCTCCCTTCATTCCCAGGGAGAGGGCAGGGCTGGGCATTGGCACTGCCAGGAAAATCCCAAAATCCAGCAGAAATTCCTCCCTCTCTTCGTGCTGCTTCAAAATCCTCGTTTCTCGCCTCACCCGGCCAAGCTGGGGCATCAAATCAGGGATCACGGGACAATTTGGGCTGGGAGGGACCTTTAAAGGTCATCTCATCCCACCCTTTGTGATGATCTTTGATGCCAGGGGGTTGTTTGGAGGTTCATCCAAGCTTGGATGTTTCCAGGGATGGAGAAAACTGGGAAAAATGGGAAAAATTGGAAAAATGGGTTGGTGTTTCAGCATCAAGTTTGGGTTGTGATGCTTCATTGTGATGATTCATTTATCTCATCCATAATTTCCAAGAAGGGGAAGAACGTTCAGCTGGGAATTCACCTAATCCAGGGGGTTTTATTCCTTTGTTGAAGGTTGTGGCCTCATCCTTGGCCTCGTCTGCAAAGGGATGGTTGTTGCTCCATCCAGGTCTGAGAAACTTCACAATCAAATCAAATAATAAATTAAAACGTCCAACCAGAGGAAACCAACCCATGGATTCGACAAGGCTGGAAGTTCATCCAGCTGGAATCCATCCCTTTGGAGCCTCCATGGTCCTCTGGAGCTTGAAGAGCTCAGAGAAAGGGAACTTGGGGTCTCCAAGGCTTTTCCTTAAATCCCAAGACTAAGCCAATCCCAAAGGCAAAGGAGCCTCCAAAGCCCGGCTTTTCTTGCCTCCCAGAGGGGTTTTCCTCACCTGGGATCCCCGACCTGAGGCTTTCCCGGTGTGGAAAAGCTGGAGGAGGGAAGATCCTTCCCGGGAAAACCCGACAACAAAGGGAGGAATTAGAGGGCTGTCATGCAGATCCCATTTTCCATGTTTTGTGTTCTGATAAACACGGATTTTTGGCTCCCTGCCGAGCCTGGGAAAAGCTTTTATCTCCCGAGAAACACCAGGGACGGGATGAACTTTCAAAACAAGGATCGTTTCCACCCATCCCTCCTCCTCCTCCTCCTCGGTGTTTCTTTGTAGCAAGTTCATTGCTTAAAAATACAATTTGGGTTTTTTTTTTTTTCCCTCCCCTCCCCAATTCCTCATGCTAATTTATGGAAATCAAACGGTGCCTGTTCCCAGCCAGGGATAATAAAGGAGAGGTATTAAAAGAGGGAGGAAACACAGCAAAGGAGGGGCTGGAAATATTAATTGTTCGGCGAGAAAAGGTGGTTTATTTTCTCCTTAAAGGGAAGGTCGTGTTTAATTAAATGTGTTTCTTCTCTGCCTCTAAATGAGCTGCTTTGGGGAGGGAGGGGGGAGAGGATGCTCCGATGTGCCCTCATTTCCTGGGAATGCTGAGGAAAAGGAGGGATCCCTTGGATGGCTCTCATGGCAATCACACCATCTGAGCACCCACATGATGAAGGGGCCAAACTGGGTGCAAATTCCTCGAAAACCCATTTTCCTGGGAATCTCGGGCGTCATCCGTACTTAAGGTTTGTATTTCCCAGCATGGGAATGTTGGGAATGCTCCAGGATGACCTCTGGGAAAGGAACGTGGGGCCAAACCCAGCCAGGACTTGAAGGAAACGCCTCCTTTCCCAGTAAATCCCATAAAAAGCTGGAGATGCTCCGGCAAGGCCCATTTACACCTTCCTTGGGAAAGGGATTTATGTTTTTTATTCCCTTCCAGGTGATGAAATCCAGGCCGGGAGGGGCTGGAGCCGTTCCCGATAACATCTCGGCTCGTTCAATTCTCATTGCTCCAATAATCCAGATCTAATTTGCCGGGAGCGACGCCGACTCCTTCGGCACTTCATTAGGAAGCGTGAGCAGCATTTCATTACCCCGAGCCCGGCAAAATCCCTTTTGGAAAAAAACCCAAAGCCAAAGCGGGATTTGCAATCCAAGCCGTTTGGGATTTGGCCCCCACAGGGGTTTGGCGTTTTCCCGGCTGGATTTTTGGGGTGAGTTTTACCCCAAATCCGGATTTAATCCTTTGTGATCCCTCAGCTCGAGCTCGTTTGAGCTTTTCCCAATGGATCTGAAAATGAAGACTCTTTCATGGGGATCATTTTTTTCCTTCTGGAAGCTTTTTGTGTTCATCCAGAGCCAGCAATGATTTCTGGGAATACACATTCCCACAGGCCAAGGGATCCCGTTCATAATTCATGTGCAACTCTTCCCTCCCGACCTCTTCCAACTAAAAACACGCTCACAAAACATTTCCCTTCAGGAAAAACTCAACTTTAAGGCTTTTTTTTTTTATGAGAGGAAAACCAGGATGGGGGCAAATCTTAAAGGGACCACCCGCCTGGATTTGGGAGGGTGGGGAAGAGTGGAAAGAAATACACGATTGACGTGGGGTTGGGGGGAAAATGAGCGTGGTTATCCTATAGATAATCACCTTAAAGAGTCTCCAAGACACGCTGTGGATGCAGCTGATTTTAGGGCTGGTGAGGAGGGTGGATAAACCCCCACTGGTGGATTTTCCAGCCTCCCTGTGCAGGAGAAGGGAAAGACAAGGCAAGGAGAAAAGAAGACGTGGGGCTCCGAGGGAGGGGGGGAAAAGCACGAGCTGCAGTTATTTATAGGAGCTGGGTTTGTGCGGGAGGAGAGAGAGAGAGATGCCAAAAAGGGCTGGTAAAAATAATCCCGGAGCCAGGTGCTGCTGCCTTGGGAAGGAGGCCCAGTGCCAGGCTGGGGGAAGCGCAGGAGAAGGCCAAGAAAAAGGGAGGAAAAGGCAGAAAATGGAAGGAAATTCAGAGTTATTTGTGGAAATCAAGAGCTCTGCATCGTCTCTCACCTGCGTGAGGAGAAATTCCGTCGTGTGGTGAAATGGGAGCTGGGCTTGGAGGGTTTTCCTTCTGGCTGGGGAATTGGGATCTGGTGATGGTTTTGGGGGGCTTCCCAAAATCCAGAGAATGGGCCCTGCAAGGGGTTGGACCCTGCGAGGGCTGAGACCCCCTCCAGCTGATTCCCAAGGGAAAGGCAGGGAAAACGACCCTCTGGATCTGCCCAGCCATCCCTGCCCGCTTCGCCCCACGGGTGGGAACCAGCCCGCTAAAACTCCTTCTGCACGGCCAAGCTTCTGCCAGCAACTGCATTATTAATTAAAACATCATTAACTCAGACCGTAAATGGCTTAGCCTCACCTTGGGGCCAAAGAATAAAAGGGAAAAAATCACATTATTCTAAGGAAAAGACCCTTTTTGTCCTCATTTTGCCTCATTTTTGGAGATATTTGGTTGGATGTGGGGAAGGGACAATCCCCGGAGCCACGTGGGTCCTTCCACATCCTCACGGCTGCAGCTGGCTGTGGCTTTTGGAGAGAAATGTAAATATATACCGTGTCAAAATATAAAAATACAAATGGGGAGAGGCAGCCGAGTCGGGGGAGGACATTTAATCACATCTCCCGGGGCTGGGGGAGGCGGGACGAGCTCCGAGGAGCCGCAATCGGAGAATCAGCAGCCAAGTGGCATCTCGACGCCTTGTTATTCCCTTTTTTTCCCCCTCCTTTTCCCTTTTTTTCCCCCCCTTTCAAATCCATCTCCTCACCCTCTTCTCGGAGCCGCTTTCATCAGCTTGTCACCCGGAGACAACAAGTTGGGCTGTGAGTGAGAAGGGGGAAAAATCGGGAGGGAAAACAGGGGGGGGATATAATAATAAAGCTCAAAAACCCACTCAAAAGTGGATTTTCCACCCAAATAACGGGAAATTTGGGAATAGATCCCTAAATTTGCCTGTGGGTTTGGTGTGAGGGTCTGACAAGGGCACCCAGGTGGGGATCTTCCCTCCCAATCTGCTCCAGAGGGCACAAAAAAAAGATGGAAAACCTCACGACAAATGTTTTCCTTCAGGAAAAGCTCGAATTTAATGGTTTTGGGGGTTTTTTTCCCATGTGGAAAACCAGGCAGTTCCAAGGATGGGGGGAAACCTTCAGGGAGGAGCTGCCTGGATTTGGGAATGCCAGGAAGGACAGGAAGAAATATGTGAATTATGGGGGTTTGGGGAGAGGATCAAGGTGGGTTATTCTGAATATAAATCGAATTAAAGAGCAGCCAACACACTCCAAGGGGATCCAACACATTCCAAGAGGATTCAACGCATTCCAAGAGGATCCTACACATTTTAAGAGGATCCAGCACATTCCAAGGGGATCCAACACATTCCAAGAGGATCCAACATGTTCCAAGAGGATCCAAAACGTTCCAAGGGGATCCAACGTATTTTAAGAGTATCCAACGCACTCCAAGAGGATCCAACACATTCCAAGGGGATCCAACACATTCCAAGGAGGATCCTACACATTCCAAGAGGATCCTACACATTCCAAGGGGATCCTACACATTCCAAGGGGATCCAACGCATTCCAAGGGGATCCAACGCATTCCAAGAAGATTCAACACATTCCAGGAGGATTCAAGCATTCCAAGAGGATCCTACACATTCCAAGGGGATCCAACACATTCCAGGAGGATCCAACACATTCCAAGAAGATCCAACCCATTCCAGGAGGATTCAAGGCATTCCAAGAGTATCCAACGGGTTCCAAGAGGATCCAACCCATTCCAAGAGGAACCCTGGAATGCCTTAGGTCGGAAAAGACCTCCGAGATGAGCCCAACCCTTCCCCGCCAGACCGTGGCCCCAGGCGCCCCATCCATAGGTTTTTGGAGCACTTCCAAGGATGAGGATTCCCTTTCCATGGAAAAAGCAGGAGAAGGGAGCCGGGCCTTGCTGCGAGTGTGCAAGACACGACAGGTCGCGCTTCCATCACCAAGCCAAGCCCGGTTTTAGCACGGACGGAGCTGGATTTAATTTTATTTCCGTTTTTATTTGCAACCCCAACCAAACCACCGACTTTTCCTCGCTTGCCTTTGCCTTTCCCTTTGTCCCCCCGGGCGCGGGGAAAAGCAGGATGAGGAGCTCGGGCTCACCACGGCACGGCTGCCTGACAAGGGGAGGACAAATGAGAGCGTTTAGGCGCTAATTAGGCGCTAATGACCTACTTGGAGGTCTCCCCGCGCAGGAAATAACCCGAGCCGCGACTCGGGCGAGGCAGCTCCGTGTACTCAGCAATTTGTCAGGTTATTGCCGCTCCCGGGGAAGTGGAGACGGGATAATTAACCCCATTATGGGCTGCGGCCTCTCGCTCGGCCTTTACTTTAAATAAAAAGGCTTTTTTTGGACCGGAATGGCTCCAAATTGGGAGCTGTCGGGGTCCACGGGGGTCTCGCGGCAAAGGAAGGGGGTGATTTTAGGGGGGGTCGAGGGTGAGCCGTTGATTTTGGAGGGTGGGTGTGAGGGAAAAGGGGGGTTAGCCCCAAATTTCCTGGGTTTGGAGGTTTTGTGGGGTCAATATGTCAAAAAAGGGTGTTTAACCCCAAATTTCCTGGGTTTGGAGGTTTTGTGGGGTCAGCATGTGAAAAAAAGGGTGTTTAACCCCAAATTTCCTGGGTTTGGAGGCTTGGTGGGGTCAGCATGTTAAAAAGTGGGGCTTCAACCCCAAATTTCCTGAGTTTGGAGGCTTGGTGGGGTCAACATGTTAAAAAAGGGGGTTTAGCCCCAAATTTCCTGAGTTTGGAG